>PVIH01024097.1:0-23494 GCA_004025045.1 Sigmodon hispidus
ATATACAGGGATGGAAAAAAAATTCAGAGGGAAAGCTGAACACAAAGTAAATATATGTGTAGCAATCTTATTTGCATTACCACCCTTGATAAGCCATGCTTATGATTCTTATCCTCTTTATAGTTATTGTTAACTTTTCCACATTTTAAATTCATTTTACTGTTTTTTTGATAAATACAAAATAAAGAAGGAAAAAAAAGGAAAAGCCAAGAGAAAGGAAATACATACTAGCTACCACAAAAAATAGCAGGAAATATCAATCAGTGATCACTAATATCCCTTAATATCTATGGACACAATTCACTTACAAAATGACACACACTAACACGTTAGATACAAAAACAGAAGCCTTCCTTCTGCTGCATACAAGAAACACACCTCAACCTTAAAGACAGACACAGGCTCAGACTAAAGGGTTGGGGAAAGATTTTCCAATCAAACATCCCTAAGAAACAAGATGGGGTTGCCATTCTAATATCTAACAAGGTAGACTTCAAACTAAAATCAATTAAAAGAGACCAGGATGGACAGCACTTATTCATCTCAGGAAAAATTGATCAAGATGAGATCTCAATCCTGAATATTTATACTCCTAATATAAGGGCACTTGTTTATGTAAAAGAAACACTAATAAAGCTAAAATCTCACATCAATTCTCACACCCTAATAATGGGAGATTCGAATACTCCACTTTCACCTTTGGATAGGTCAACCAGACAGAGACTCAACAGAGAAATAAGGAGTCTAACAGAGGTTATGATGCAAATGGATTTAAAGAAGCTTCCACCCAAACATAAAAGAATATGCATATTTCTCAGCATCCCATGGAACTTTCTCTAAAATTGACCACATAATTGGTTATAAAGGAAATTTCAATAGATACAAAAAATTGGAAATAATCCCTTATATTATATCAGACCACCAGGGTCTAAAGTTAGAGTTCAACAACATCAAAAATCACAGAAAGCCTACCAACTCATGGAAACTAAACATCACTCAACTGGGCCACCTCTGGATCAAGAAAGAAATCAAGAAAGAAATAAGTCTTTCTAAAATTTAACGAAAATGAATCCACAATGTACCCCAAATTGTGGGACACTGAGAAAGCAGTCTTAGGAGGAAATTTCATTGCACTAGTTGCTTATATGAAAAATCTAGAGAAATCCCACACTAGAGAACTATCAGCACAGCTGAAAGCCTTAGAACAATTAGAAGCAAACTCATCTAGTAGGAGTAGATGACAGGTATTAATCAAACTTAGAGCTGAAATCAATAAAATTGAAACAAAAAGAACAGTACAAAGAATGAATGAATCAAAGAGCTCGTTCTTTTAGAAAGTCAACAAGATAGATGAACCCTTATGCAAACTAACCAAAAAGGAGAGAGAGAGAGAGAGAGAGAGAGAGAGAGAGAGAGAGAGAAAGAGAGAGAGAATCCAAATCAACAAAATCAGAAATGAAAAGAGGACATAACAACAGACCCCCATGAAATGCAGAGAACTGTCAGATCATACTTTGAAAATCTATACTCCACAAAAATGAAAAACCTGAAAGAAATGGACAGCTTTCTGGACAGGTACCATTTATCAAAATTAAATCAAGATCAGATTAAAGACCTAAACAGACCTATAACCCTAAAGGTAATTGAAGCTGTCATTAAAAGCCTCCCAAGTGAAAAAAAAAAGCCACGTCCAGATGGTTTCAGTGCAGAATTCTACCAGACATTCAAAGACAAACTACTACCAATACTCCTCAAACTGTTTCCCACAGTAGAAACAGAAGGAATATTGCCAAACTCTTTTTATGAAGCCACAATTACCCTAATACCCAAGGCACACAAAAACACAACAGAGAAGAAGAATTACAGACTAATTTCCCTCATGATTATTGATGTGAAAATTCTCAACAAAATTCTGCCAAAATGTATACAACAACATATGAAAAGTATCATCCACCACGATCAAGTAGGCTTCATCCCAGAAATGCAGAGATGGTTCAACATATGAAAAACTGTAAATGTCATCCATCATATAAACAAACTGAAGGAAGAAACCCACATGATCCTATCCTTAGATGCTGAAAAAGCCTTTAACAAAACACAACACTCCTTTATGATAAAAGATCTGGAGAGATCAGTATTACAAAGAAAATATCTAAATATAATAAAGGTGATTTACAAGAAGCTGGCAGCCAACATCAAACATAATGGAGAAAAACTCAAAGCAATCCTACTAAAATCAGAAACTAGACAAGGATGTCCTTTCTCTCCTTATCGATTGAATACAGTTCTCCAAGTTTTAGCTAAAGCAATAAGGGAACAAAAGGAGATTAAGAGGATGAAAATTGGAAAAGAAGAAGTGAAACTATCTCTATTTGCAGATAATATGATTGTATACATAAGCAATCCACAAAATTCTACCAGGGAAATTCTACAGCTAATGAACACCTTCACCAATGTAGCAGGATACAAGATTAACTCATAGAAATCAGTAGCTCTCCTATACACTAAAGTTAAAAGGGCTGAAAAAGAAATAAGGGAAACATTACCCCTTATAATAGTTGCAAATAGCATTAAATACCTTGGAGTAACTATAACCACAGATGTAACAGATCTGCTTGTCAAAAACTTTAAATCATTGAAGAAAGAAATTGAAGAGGATATCAGAATATGGAAAGATCTCCCTTGCTCCTGGAAAGGTAGGATCAAGATAGTAAAAATGGCAATTCTCCCAAAATCTATCTACAGATTCAATGCACTGCCCATCAAAATCCCAACACAATATTTTTTGGACCTTGAAAGAAAAATACTCAATTTCATTTGGAATAACTTGAAAGCCAGGATTGTCAAAACAATTTTGCTCGACAAAAGAACCTCAGGAGACATCACCATCCCTGATGTCAAGTTATACTATAGAGCTACAGTAATAAAAACAGCCTGGTACTGGCATAAAAACAGACGTGTTGATCAATGAAATAGAATTGAGGATCCAGACATTAACTCCAAAACCTATGAACACCTGATCTTTGACAAAGAGACCCAAAATATTCAATGGAAAAAAGATAGTATCTTTAACAAATGGTGTTGGCATAGCTGGATGGTAGTGTGTAGAAAAATGCAAATAGATCCAAGCCTATCACCCTGCACAAAACTCAAATCCAAGTGAATCAAAGACCTCAACATAAACCTAGCCACTTTGAACTTCATAGAAAAGAAAGTGGGAAATACACTTCTACTAATTGTCACAGGTGACCACTTCCTAAATATAACCCCAGTAGCACAGACATTAAGAACAATAATCAATAAGTGGGACCTCCTGAAACTAAAAAGCATCTGTGAAGCCAAGGGCACAGTCAATAAGACAAAACAACATCCTACAGAATGGGAAAAGATTTTCATCAACCCTACAAGTGACAGAGGACTGAACTCTAAAATATATAGAGCGTTCAAGAAACTAGAGCCCAAAACCTTGAATAGCCCAATTGAAAAATGGGTTCAGAACTAAAAAGGGAATTCTCAATCCAAGAATTACAAATGGCTGAAAGGCACTTGAAAAAGTACTCAACATGTTTAGCCATCAGAGAAATCAAATCAAAACAATTTTGAGATACCACCTTACCTTTGTCAGATTGGCTGAGAAAAAAGACACAGATGACAGCCTATGCTGGAGAGGTTGCGGTGCAAAGGAAATACTTCCTTTGTTGGTGGGAATATAAACTGGTTCAGCCACTCTGGAATGCAGCATGGAGATTTCTTAGAAAACTGGGAATCAATCTTCCCAGAGATGATCCAGGAATACCACTACTGGGCATATACCTTAAAGATGCACATTCACACTCCAAAGGCATTAGCTCAACTATGTTCATAGCAGCATTATTCATGATAGCAAGAACCTGGAAACAACCTAGATGCCCTTCAACTGAGGAATGGATTAATAAGCCATGGTACATCTACACAATGGAGTACTGCTCAGCAGAAAAAAAAAAGTTATCCTAGAATTTGCAGTCAAATGTATAGATTTGGAGAATACCCTCCTGAACGAGATTCATAAACTCAGAAAGATAAGCAGGGGATGTACTCACTCATTCATGGAATTTAAACAAAAAGGAAAGCATGTCCAAGTTGCAAATGACAACCACTGAACAGCTTGGGATCTGAAACCTTGGACCGTCATCTTGGAGCCCATTCCCTCCAGAGGAATACCTTCCCCAGTCTTGACTTTGGGGGAGGAAAGTGGATCTGCCTGGAATGGATGGTGACCTAAGCTACCTTGGGGCCTTGGGACCTCCTGCTGTGGAGGAGATAAAGTGTTGGGGAGGAGAGAGAGTGACTGGGAGGGGCAGGAGGGGGAAGAGAGTTTGAAAAGGGGATACGTGGATAAAAAATATGACTTTATTCATAATAATAATTTTTAAAAAACAAACAAAAAACAAAAACAAAAAATGATTTAAGATAAAAATAAAAACTGTGTCTTGAAATTATTTCTTTAAGAAACCAATCACAAGATGTACATCATAGTAGCCTGAGGTGAGATAGGTATAGGGTGAATATTGGCTAGTAGAGGTATAGTTACCATGTAGTTAGTTGTGTGCTTAGAGATGCATAGACCTGCTCAGCTCTAGGTGCCATGTGGAACAACCGGTAGCTTGGGACAACACCAAGTCCTCCAGAGCCCCAGGCACCAGACACAAGTGGGCGAGCAGTCCTGTGTACCAGAGGTGAGACATGGTTTAGATGCACACAATCCTGGGGATCTCCAGGTACCATGTAGAATTGGGGGGCCTCAAACTTTCTTAGTGGTAAGCAAGCTGGGAACACCAAACCTTGAGTAATGAAGTACATACCAGAGCAAGCTGTGTCTTAGGGTTTCTAATGCTGTCATAAAACATGACCAAAAGTAACTTAGGAAGGAAAGGGATTATTTTTTCTTATATCTCAACATCCCAGTTCATTATTGAAGGAAGTCAGATTAGAAACTCAAGCCAGTGCCAAACTAGAATACTATACCCTGCAAAATTATCAATCACCGTAGATGGAGTAAACAAGATATTTCATGACAAGTTCAGAATGAAAGAATATCTATCTACCAATCCAGTGCTACAGAGAGTATTAGAGGGAAAACTCCAACCTAAGGACCCCAGATACACCCATGAAACCACAAACAATCAATAATACCACAGAAGAATACTCCAGAGAAAGGAAATACAAATAAGTTACCACCAAAAATGGCAGGAAATATCAATCAATGATCACTAATTTCCCTTAATATCAATGGACTCAACTCTCCTATAAAATGTCACACACTAACAAGATGGATACAACAACAGAAGCCATCCTTCTTTTGCCTACAAGAAACACATCTCAACCGCAAGGATGGACACAGGCTTAGAATAAAGGGTTGGGAAAAGATTTTCCAGTCAAATGGTCCTAAGAAACAAGCAGGGGGTTGCAATCCTAGTATCTAACAAAGTAGACGTTAAGCTAAAAGCAATTAAAAGGGACCAAGATGGTCACTATTTATTCATCACAGGAAAAATTGGTCAAGAGGAGATTTCAATCCTGAATATTTATGCCCCTAATATAAGGGCACCTACCTATGTAAAAGAAACACTGCTAATGCTCAAATCCCACATAAATTCTCACACCCTAATAGTGGGAGACTTCAATACCCCACTTTCAAACCTGGATAGGTCAACCAGACAGAGACTCAACAGAGAAATAAGGAGTCTCACAGAGGTTATGAAGCAAATAGATTTAATAGATATCTACAGAAGCTTCCACTGAAATGCAAAGGAAAATCCCTATTTCTCAGCTCCTCATGAAACTTTCTCCAAAATTGACCACATAATTGGTCATAAAGCAAATATCAACAGATACAAAAAATGGAAATAATCCCTTGTAACATATTGGACCACCATGGCATAAAGTTAGAGTTCAACAACATCAAAAATCAAAGAAAGCCTACCAACTCATGGAAACTAAACATCACTAAGCTGAACCATCTCTGGGTCAAGGAAGAAATTAAGAAAGAAATCAAAATCTTCCTAGAATTTAATGAAAATGAATCCACAACGTATCCAAACTTGTGGGACACAATGAAAGCAGTCTTAAGAGGAAAATTCATAGCGCTAGATGCCTACATGAAAAATCTAGAGAAATACCACACTAGAGAAATAACAGCTCAGCTGAGAGCCTTAGAACAATTAGAAGCAAACTCACCTAGAAGGAGTAGACAGCAGGAAATAATCAAACCGAGAGGTGAAATCAGTACAATTGAAACAAAAAGAATAATACAAAGAATCAATGAATCTAAGAGCTGGTTCTTTGAGAAAGTTACCAAGATAGATAAGCCCTTAGCCAAACTAATCAAAAAGCAGAGAGAGAGAGAGTGTGTCCAAATCAACATAATCAGAAATGAAAAGGGGGACATAACAACATACCCCCAGGAAATACAGAGAATTATCAGATCATATTTTGAAAATCTGTATTCCACAAAAATGGAAAACCTAGAAGAAATGGACAGCTTTCTGAACAGGTACCACCTACCAAAATTAAATGAAGATCAGATTAATTACCTAAACAAACCTATAACCCTTAAGGAAATTGAAGCTGTCATTGAAAACCTCCCCAAAAATAAAAGCCCAATTCCAGATGGTTTCAGTTCAGAATTCTACCAGACATTCAAAGAAGAATTACTACCGTTACTCCTCAAACTATTTCACACAGTAGAAACTGAAGGAATACTGTTAAATTCCTTTTATGAGGCCACAATTGCCCTAATACCCAAGCCACTCAAAGACACAACAAAGAATGAGAATTACAGACCAATTTCCCTCATGAATATTGATGCTGAAATTCTCAACAAAATTTTGGCAAACCGTATACAACAATATATATAAAATATCATCCACCCTGTCCAAGTAGACTTTATCCCTGAAATGCAGGTTTGGTTTAACATATGAAAAACTGTAAACGTTATCCATCATTTATTCAAACTAAAAGATGAAAACCACATGATCATATCCTTAGATGCTGAAAAAGCCTTTGACAAAATCCAGCACTCCTTTATGATAAAAGATCTGGAAGGAACAGGAATACAGGGACAATATCTCAATATAATAAAGGTGATTGTAAAAGAAGCAGACAGCCAGCATCAAACTTAATTGAGAAAAACTCAAAGAAATCCCACTAAATTCAGGAACAAGACAAGGATGTCCTCTCTCCCCTTATCTATTCAATATAGTTCTCAAGTTTTAGCTAAAGCAATAAGAGAACAACAGGAGATTAAGGGGATACAAATTGGAAGAGAAGAAGTGAAGCTATCTCTATTTGAATATGATATGATTGAATACATAAGCGACCCACAAAATTCTTCCAAGGAACTTCTACAGCTGATAAACACCTTCAGCAATGTAGCAGGATACAAGATTAACTCAAAGAAATCAGTAGCCTTCCTATACACTAAATATGAATGGACTGAAAAAGCAATAAGGGAAACATCACCCTTTATAAAAGCTGCAAATAGCGTTAAATACCTTGGAGTAACTATAACCAGAGAAGTAACAGACCTATTTGACAAAAATTTTAAATCACTGAAGAAAGAATTTGAAGAGGATATCAGAAAATGGAAAGCTCTCCTATGTTCCTGGATAGGTAGGATCAAGATAGTAAAAATGGCAATTCTCCCAAAAGCAATCTACAGATTCAATGCACTGCCCATCAAAATCCCAACACAATATTTTTTGGACCTTGAAAGAAAAATACTCAATTTCATTTGGAATAACTTGAAAGCCAGGATTGTCAAAACAATTTTGCTCAACAAAAGAACCTCAGGAGACATTACCATCCCTGATGTCAAGTTATACTATAGAGCTACAGTAATAAAAACAGCCTGGTACTGGCATAAAAACAGACGTGTTGATCAATAGAATAGAATTGAGGATCCAGACATTAACTCCAAAACCTATGAACACCTGATCTTTGACAAAGAGACCCAAAATATTCAATGGAAAAAAGATAGTATCTTTAACAAATGGTGTTGGCATAGCTGGATGGTAGTGTGTAGAAAAATGCAAATAGATCCAAGCCTATCACCCTGCACAAAACTCAAATCCAAGTGGATCAAAGACCTCAACATGAACCCAGCCACTTTTAATTTGATAGAAAAGAAAGTGGGAAATACACTTCTCTGAATTGGCACAGGCGACCACTTCCTAAATATAACACCAGTGGCACAGACACTAAGATCAACAATCAATAAGTGGGATCTCCTGAAACTGATTAACATCTGTAAAGCCAAGGACACTGTCAATAGGACAAAACGACAGCCTACAGAATGGGAAAAGATTTTCACCAACCCTTCAACCGATAGAGCATTGATCTCTAAGATATATAAAGAACTCAAGAATCTAGAGCCCAAAGCCTTGAAAAAAAAATGGTTCAGAACTACAAAGGGAATTCTCAGCAGAAGAGTTATGAATGGCTGAAAGGCACCTGAAAAAGTGCTCATCATCTTTAGCCATCAGAGAAATGCAAGTCAAAACAACTTTGAGATACCACCTGATGCCTGTCACATTGGCTAAGATAAAAGATATAGATGACAGCCTATGCTGGAGAGGATGGGGAGCAAGGGAAACACTCCTTCATTGTTGGTGGAAGTGTAAGCTTGTTCAGCCACTCTGTAACACAATATTGGGGTTTCTCAGAAAACTGAGAATCAATCTTCCCCAGGACCCAGCAATACCACTGCTGGGTGTATACCCTAAAGATGCATACCTGCACTCCAATGGCATTAGCTCAACTATGTTCATAGCAGTGTTATTTGTAATAGCAAGAACCTGGAAACAACCTAGATGCCCCTCACTGAAGCATGGATTAACAAATTGTGGTACAGCTACACAATGGAGCCATGAGGAAAAAATGATATCCTAAAATTTGCAGGCAAATGAATGGATTTGGAGAATATCCTCCTGAGCGAGGTATCACAAACTCAGAAAGATAAGCAGGGGATGTACTCACTCATTAGGGAACTCTAAACATCAACAAAAAAAGCAAAGCATGCTCTAGCTTCAAACTACAACCGCTGAACAGCTTGGGATCTGAAACACCTTGGACTGGCACCTTGGATCCCACTCCTCCTAGAGGAACAGCTGATTCAGTCTTGATGTTGGGGGGAGAAAACTCGATCTGCCAGGAGTGGAGGCTGAACTAAGCAATATTGTGACCTTGGGACCTTGGGACCACCTGTCCATGGTGGGGATGGGGAGATGTGGAAAACAAAGTATGACCTGATGGAGTGGGAGGGGGAAGGACCTTGAATAAGGATATACAAGGATAGATAATGTGACTTCTTTATTCATAATAACAAAAGAAGAAAAAAATTAGAAGGTTGTGGAAACCCTGAAGGAATTAAGTTACTAGGGAAGGCTGTTGAAATTTGATAGCCTGTTTCCACTTCCTGTTCAGTGGAAATGTAGATGCAGTATCAACAGCCACCTCACACTCCTTATGCTATGTCATCTTTCCATGACAGGCAGTATGCCCTCAAACTGTATGACCATTTTTTTTAAGTGTAATATGAAATTTCTGGCCCTACTATCCCCTAATATCTGGACTAGCAGTCCCAAAGTCCCAAAGAAACATACAATGGCTTATATTAATTTCATGCTAATTATTCTATGGCTCAGACACTTTGCTAGCTAGCTCTTTAATATCAACTCACTCTATTTCCATTAATCTGTTTAGCCATGTGGCTTGGTACCTTTTCTCAGAACAGCATGGTTGTCTTCTTTCCTCTACATCTACTGATATCTCCTCTGGTGTCTCTCTTGGCATCTCTCCTGGTGTCTCTGCTCTGCTCTTCTTGTTCCCAAAGTTTTCTTAGTCTGGGACCACCACCCATACTTCCTGTCTGCCTTCAGCCAATCAGTGTTTTATTAAATCAGTAGGTGGAACAATTATTTACAGTGTAACAACATAATCCCACTACACTTAAGTCCTTTTTTATAGGATATTTTTTTTGTTAAGCTATTAGTGATAGTAGTTGTGGATATATATTACATATTTAATAAAACCTGAATATTGGGGATAGAGCGCACCATCAAATCCTAGGCAGACAGCTCAGGATATTCTCAAACCTCTATTACAAAGATAAACAACTAAGTCAGTCACACACACCTTTAATCCCAGCACAGGGAGAACAGGGAGTTGTGCCCTCCACCCTTGATCCCACAACTACAGAGACAGAACTTCTTATGTTTCTATAAGTTCAAGGCTACATGTCTTTAATCCTAACCTGGATGGGATAGGGTATATAAGAGTGTGTAGAAACCCAGAGAGAACAGAAGCGACTGGCAGAAGCAACTGTAGAAGCAACTAGGAGTGAGGCTGAGGAAGTTGCAAGACAGCTGGGTGAGAATTGACTGTGGTGCTTCCTCTCTCTGATATTTCAGCCTTCCCCTGATATTGGCTCTGAGTCTCATTCATGCAACTACAAGGAGCAAAATGTCGTTTAAATGTGAAATACCCTTCCAACTCACATGAACTCATGTGTTTAAGAACTTGGTCTTTAGCTAGTGCCACTGTTTCAGAAGGCTGTGGAAACTTTAGGACTTAAGAGGCTGGCTGAAAGAAATGAATTACTGGGAGTGGGTCCTGAGGTTTGTTAGCCTAGTTCTACTTCTATATATGCTTCCTGCTTCCCAACTGTGGACAAATGCTGTCCAGATGCTTTGTGATTTTACTGCCATGCCTTCTCTGCCTTGATGAACTAAATTCTCTTGGACTATAAGTTAAAATCTTCCTGTCTTAAGTTCCATTTCTTTTGTTGTTGTTACATATTTGTTTGTAGCAGCAACAGAAAGCTAATAGAGTACAAAGAAATCCCTAATTTTTCAAGTTTCTGATCAGTACTCTTCACACATGTTTAGAACTTCAAACAAAAGAGAATACAGAATAATTTTTACATAGAAAAAGATGGAACAGAAATTCTACCACAAAATAATGTATGATTATTTTGCTATAAGAGATTTTTTGTGTGTGTTTGCCCATTCCTTCTATTCAATGGTTATAATTCACTCATCCTAATTTTTAGTTTTGATGGCCTTATGCATACGTTTGTATTTAGTATATTCTAATTTGTGATTGGTGGATCATCATGCTGACAATATAAAATCAAGAGATTCAATGGCAAGGAGGATTAAAATGCTCTGGAAATAGTTCTCTAAATTTACTACAATTTCCAAAAATAATTATTGTAAAAGCAAAGAGCATGCCTGTTTCAGTCAAGTGTGTCTTATTGGAATTAAATGCCAAGACAGACTATTTACATAGAGAACAGGTTTATTTAGCTCAGAGTTTTGAAAATTCAAAGGAAAGGCACCAGCATTGGCTTGGATGTGGCAACAAATTCAGGTGCAGGGACCACATGGCAGGCATACATATGGGAAGAAGAGATCACAACTTGAAATCAGGAAACACTGAAAAGGCCACAGTCCTGTGCACTCTCAGTACAACTAGAGAACTACCAATAGGATTTATCTTTTGAAAATATTAGTCCTTCACATTACCATTCTGGAGGTTACAGTACATGACCACTTAAGGGACACAATCAAGGCATAGTAATGACTAATTTGAAAACTTTTTGTGGGTTAGTATGTCTGGAACATAAGACACATGAATAAAGAAGTGTGGGGTTCTTAAAAGATACTGAAGAAATAATGGGAAGTGAAACTAGACCAAAGTCATTACAAAAACTTAGTGATCTGTATGTTTGATATACTAGGATTTTATGGAAAGAAGTGCACATTCGTACTATCTTTTAGAAAATATTTCTGTATCTTAAAAGAAGACTTAATCAAGAGGGTGAAGATACACCAAAGAGAGTGATCATATAGCAAATTAGAGGTCATAACCTCTAATTTGAGGTTATGAGACCAGAAGTTAGGAAGGAACACATTCTCAGTCACCTGTTTATTGAAGAGCTTGTTTGAAACTCATCAGAGCAATTTATTTTCATTTGTAAATTAGGCTGGATTTAGAATCATCTAGGACAGACTTTGAGGGTAAGTCCAGAGAAGACCAGGAAAGAAAGCCTCATTGTGAATATGGGCTGCATGATGCCATTATGAGCTGAGATTACCCAGCTTCACAAGCTACTCCAGTCAGCACTTGACCATAATCCTGAATTTTCTCAGGATCCCATAAGATTACCAGCACTCTCAATCAGCAGGAAGCAATCTAGAGAACTATGCCCATATTCCCTCAAAATGGATTTTTTTTATTTGTCTTTGTTGACAGTGTTGGTCACAAATTGTTATAGATAATGGTGAGGGAAAAAAAGCTATACAAAGTTTATTAGATTTGGGGTTCTTTTTTTTAATGAAAAAAGGGGAAATATGCTCTTGTACACTGTAAATATTTGTCACTGTAAATGTTAATTTAATAGATTGCTGATTGGCAAGAAGCTAATCAGGAAGTAGAGGCAGGGCAACCATATTAGGAAAATTGTGGGAAATGGAAGAGCAGAGGGCAGATGATAGATGAAGAGGAAGCAAGACAAAAGGTTGCACTGAGAAAAAGATACCAAGCCATTTGGATAAACATAGATAAGAATTAAGTGTTAATCTAAGTGGAAGAGCTAGTCAATAATATGCCTGAGCCATAGGCCAACCAGTTTATAATTAAGCCTTTGTATGATTATTTGGGATTAAATGACTTCTGGATCAATCTGGCAGGACAAAGCAACTTCTGACTACAAATTTCCCCATCCTTTTACCATGAACTAAATTGATTTTTCCTTATTTAAGTTGTTTTTGTGGGGTATTTGTCATAGCAATGTGTAAAGTCACTAGTTCAGAAAGTATGAGTTGATGAGAAACTAAATTATAAAGGAGTAAAGAACAGACCAGAGACAAAGAACTGGATGTTTGAATAATCAGGGATAGTGGAAATGCTTTTATGGTTTGAAGTTATTTTAATTTTTAATTAAAAATAAAATTGTGTTATTTATTGTATGCAACTGATATTTGAACAAATACATATACAACATATAGCAATTCAGTTAAACTAAGATGTCTATTATCCATATGTCATTTTTTGATGAGAAAATAATTAAGATCCACTTTCTCTTTGTATACTTATTTATTTACTTATGTGTGTGAGTTTATCTGTATGAGTGTATATCAATACACATATGCTTGTGTGCTCATAGATTATAGAAGATGGTATCAGATCACTCAGAGCAGTTATTTCTTTTCACATATTAATAAATATTGAACATTCATTCTATTTCATGCAGATAAAAAAATTCAAGTGTATAAATATGTAAATATATCAGTCTATCCAATTGCCTCAGACCAGCATATCATCAGGCAGGCAAAAGTGAAGCTGAAAGCCTATGTTTAGAAGATTGTGAATGGGGGTCAGGATAAGGATGATTCTGGTATCTGATTGTGACGCTGGCATGTGAGAGAGGCATTGTGACCTTACCAGTGTCAGAGTGCCAAGATGTGCATCAGGTCCAGGGAATAAAGCTGGGGTTGAATAATAATAGCAAACCATCCACAGGGGCAGAACTAAAGAAAGAAGCAAGAGAAATCACTGAGAAGCCACTGGTGGGAAGATCTGTGAACAGACCCCATGGAGGATTCCCAGAACCTGTTCTGTGGATACCTTTGGGGTTCATTCTGGCCTTTTGATAGCAAATGTAACAGGTGGGAATGGGGACAGGCTGAACAGAAATACACCCAGGGCCTTTCCATCCAAGAACAGCCTGGCCATTTTAGAGATGTTATCTGCCTTGCATAATCTTCACAGCATGCTTCCTGGTGGATCTTACTTATACGTTGGTTTCTAGATAATAAACCTGAGGCTATGGCAAAAAAATGTAACTGGCTTAGTGAAAGATCCAATGCTGTCAGTAGATCTTTTGTCTATACTTCTGGTCCAAGATGAGAAATCATGTAGAATGACCGCAGGAAAAAATGTCAGGTTGCACTACTGTCAGAATGCAGGAAGAATTGACAGTGACACCTGTCCATCTTACCAGTAGTCAGTGATGGATCTCAAAACTTTAAGATTTCTCTAATGGTAGATGAGTTGTCAATTCATTACTCAGACTGGTTTGGAAATTGGAGCAATTTTGTAAACACTCATGGAATTGAGGCAGTTTTGCACAAAAGGCACAGATATTAAACAACACGGGGTATGAAGAGTCTTTGAACATCCTAATGCAACATATTATCATCTCCATCTATGTAGCCTCTCTTTCGTATTATCATTTCACAGAAAATAAAAATAAGCCATAACAGAAACTTAAATAAAAAAGAGACATGGAGTGTTAAATAGTCCTCACAATAATATATTATAAATATTATCCAGTTTTATTTATTTTATTATTTCATGTGTGTGAGTGTTTTGCCTGCTTGTATGTATATATGTCATATAAATGGCTGGTGCCTGCAGAGCTAAGAAGGCATTAGATCTCTTGGAGCTAGAGTTAGTTATGGTTGTGAGTTGCCATGTGGGTGCTGGGAATCAAATCCAGATTCTCTGCAAGAGTAATCAATTCTCTTATCCACTGAGCCAACTCTCTATACCACACAATTTTATGAATATTGTTGTAACTTCTAGATCATAACACAAATACAAAAAGGAGATTCTATTAATTATTTAGGATACAAAATAGGTCTACAAAAAGTTAGACCTCAAAAGGTGTAAATCAGGAGAGATAGATTGGGAACTCTTAATAATTTCCAAAGATTACTAGGAACATTTCCAATATAAGGTTCACTATTGGGATTAAAAAAATTTGAACTAGATAATTTGTTCAAAACCTTAGATGATGACAAGGACTTAAATCATCTATCAGAATTATCATTTGAAGCTGAGAGAGAATTGGCTTTGGTGGAAAAGAAATTACAGGCTCAGAAAGATAAGCAGGGGATGCATTCACTCACTCATTAGTGGTTTCTAAACAAACAAACAAGAAAAAAAAGCCAAGCATGCCCAAGCTGCAAACCACAACCACTGAACAGCTTGGGATCAGAAATACCCTGGACTGACCCTTCGGATCCCACTCCAACTATAGGAACACCTGACTCACTATTGAGGGAGGGGGGACAAAACTGGATTTGCCAGGAGTGGAGACTGAACTAAGCATTATTGGGTCATTGGGTCATTGGGACATTGGGTCAGTGGGACCATAGGACTGTTTGCTGCCTGCCCAGGGAGGGGATGGGGAGTTATGGAGAAGAAAAAATGACCTGATGTGGCGGGAGGGGGAAGGGACCTTGAATAAGGATATATAGGGATGGAAAAAAAATTCAGAGGGAAAGCTGAACACAAAGTAAATATATGTGTAGCAATCTTACTTGCAAAAAAAAAAGAAAGAAAGAAAGAAAGAAATTACAGGATACACATGTGGATTGTGTTAATCCAGACCTTAATTGTATTCTGGTTGTTTTATACTCTAAGAATTCTCCTACAGAAATTATAATGCAAAAGAAAAATATTATATTTAATTGGATATTTGATTTTTAAGGGAAAATTAAGACTTTGTCAACTGACAGAAATGGATCTAGCAGAAATTGTTGTATCTTTATCTAATGAAGAGATTGATCAATTATGAGTAGAAAGTGAACCTTGGCAAAGAATTTACAATATTTTTTTGAGAGAGATTAACAACAGATATCCCCAAAGCAAAAGAATCTAATTTAAAATGAGAACTAACTAGATTCTTCCTTATGTTGTATGAGGAACACATATCTGGAGCACCGACATTTTATACTAATAAATCAGAAAAGGCAGTTTACAAGTCAGAAAAGTAAGTAAAGTGGCTCAGTTCCCAAGAAATGTACTAAATGACGCTCTAATAACTATGAATTTTCTTAATGCTAATGAGAAAAGGCATTAGACTACAGAAAAAACTACTGAGTTAAATCAGCCTGTCTACCTCAAACATGTGTTGACCTCACAATAGAAATCAGGATATGTGCTACATTGGAGAAGGGATTTTGCTTTTGTTTCTGCAGGTGGAAAAAAAGCTATGGATACCATCATAATTAACAAAGGCTCTATTTAAACTAGAAAACTTCTTGATAGGGAGAAATGATAGCTTATTTACCTATGTGCTAATTCTTTAAGATGCGAAAAACCTCATCACATATGCCTTTACAGTAATGATTTCATCAACTGTCCCTTCATTTTAAATTTTTAATGATGATATCAAACTGGGTATAATGTATCAGTAACTTTTTATACAGCATTATTAATAAAGTTTAGTTAAAAATTTCAAAACTGTCCTAAATTATTTATTCTTTGAATGAATAGTTATTTTAAAGTGTGATGTAAACATACTTTATATATGTTGTATTAATTTTTATTATATATTGCTCTCATGTCAGTATTTATTAAGTTTTTTTTGTCCATAGTATTTTGTATCCACAGGTTTATTGATATAACACTTAAGATAATATTACTCTTTGAGATGTATGCAATGTATTTATTCTTGTCTACTTCCTCCTGCTTCCTTTCAATTCTCTTCAGAAACTGACTTGCTTTGACTTTACGTCCTTTGCAATTATTATAATTTCAAATAACCTACTGAGTCTAGATAGTGTTGGTTCTTTGTATATGGCTGTGAGGTTTTCATTGGTACACAGATAACCTTCTAGTAGTCACATCCCTCCCTCAACAGCCAACAGCTGCTAATAGCTTTTCAGTTTGGGCAGTGTTTCAGGAACTCCTTGCTCACCTACCTATACTTGAACCTTTTCTGATTTGATATTGTGCAGGCAACCACAGCTACTTTGAATTGATATATGCATTAGTCATATCATGTCCAGAACTTTCATAGTTCTCCTTCCTACCTTCTGGCTCTTACATGCTTTGCCCTTCTGAGATGCTCATTGAGGATCAGATGGAGGATGCTGATACAGATGACCCATTGATGGCTGAGCACTCACCAACAATAATACTTTTTGTAAAGACTTTCTGGTCTGAAAGAAATATTCAATCTAACTGATTAACACAATATTTTGCACACTTGTATAAAGTTGGTAATTAAATTATTTACTCAAATCTAAATTTTCTAGTAGCTCAAATTTGGGTTGTATAAATGAGACACAGAGCCAAATATCAGGGGAAGACTGAAATATCAGAGAGAGGAGGCACCACAGTCAACTCTTACCAAACTGTCTTGCAACTTTCTCAGCCTCACTCCTGGTTCCTTCTGTCTGTCGCTTCTGTCAGTCACTTCTGTTTCTACCAGGTTTCTATAAACCCTTATATACCCTATCCCATCCAGATTAGGATTAAAGGCATGTAGCCTTGAACTCACAGGAACAGAAGTTCCTTCTCTGAGGTTATGGGATAAAGGGTGTTGGCTTTCCCTTTGCTGGGATTAAAGGTGTGTGTGATTGACTCAGCTATTTATCCTTGTATTTAAGGGTCAAGGATTTCCTGAGCTGTTTGCCTAGAAATTGAATGTGTAGTCTCTCTGATATCTCAGGATTTATTAAATATTTAACATATATCTACAAAATTTTCATAAGTATTTTGCTCTAACATGTCAATAAATAGAGTTGTAGTGAAGCTATCCTACCATCATGGTGATTAAAGGACCATTTTCTCATTTTAATTTTAAGGGTAACTTGTGGTTTGAAAGGAAATAGCCCCCAAAGTGAGTAGCACTTTTAGGAGGTGTGGTCTTGTTTAAATAAGTATGTTATTGTGGGGCATGCTTTGAGGCCTCTTTTGCTTAAGTTTCCCTCAGTGTGATAGTCATTTGACTTCCTGTTGCTTACAAGATATAGCACTTTCTGCTCCAGCTCCATGTCTACCTGTATACCCTCATGCTCTCCATAATGATAAAATAATAGAATAATAGAATGAAGCTCTAAAGCTGTAAGTGAGCCACTTAAATTCAATGTTTTCTTTATAAGAGTTGCCATGGCCATTATGTATATTCACAGAAATAAAAATTCTAACTTAGGCATAAGTTGGTATCAGGAGTGGGGTATTGCTATGATAAATGAGACCATATGTTTGTTTCCAGAAATTTAAACTGTGATATTTTGGGTTATAAAAGCAGTATAATGCTTTAGGTACTGCTTCATAGGCCATATTATTAGGATCATAGAAGACAGAGGTGATAAAATTTACTTGAGTTGTTGGCTTTTGTACACTATAAAGATTTGTCACTCAGATTAGTTTAATTAAAAGCTAATTGTCTAGTAGCCAGGTATTAATTATAGGAGGAACAACAAAACTAGGAGAGTAATGAGAAAAAGGGCAGCATCAGAGGAGATGCCATTCAGCAGCTGAAGAAGTAGGACACATGAAATAAGTTAATTAGCCATGAACCACATGGAAAACTATAGATAAGAAATATGGGTTAATTTAAGTGTGAGAGTTAACTAGTTACAAGCCTAAGCTATCACCTGAGCATTTATAATTAATATTGTGTTTCCATGTTGGTTATTTGGGTCTGATGGCCAGGATTCAGAAAGAAATATCTGCCTACAGTTGGAGGTTCAATCAAGAGGTTTCATAGGGAAAGAATTTTAATATGTTGCCTAGAGATTATTCTTGTGATATTTTGAGAAGAAAGTAGCTACTTTTTGCACTTGTCCAAAGAGTCTGCTTAAGGCTAAAGTGAAGAGTTTTTGATTAATTCTGTTAGCAGAAGAAATCTTAAAACAGCCTAGTACTGTTTTAAGTACACATGTACTTTGTTATGTGGTTTTTTAGTGGTGTCTCTAAATGAAGATTTGTAATGAAAAGAAGCAAGCTGAACATGGTTAATTACAAAATGTAAATTTTGAGGAGAAAAAGAGTACCTGCATGTTGAATGGAGCTAACTAAATCCTTATTTATAGAGATAAATGTATTAAGAAATGGAATAAAGAGAGTGGTGACCTCAGGGCAAAATCCCAAACAGTTAAGTTTCCAAATTGTGAAAATGAACTATAGAAAAGTTGAAAGCTGGGTGTGGTGGGGCACACCTATAATCCCAGTACTGGGAAGGCAGAGGCTGGCTAATCTCTAACCTTGAGGTCAGTCTGGTCTACAGAGCAGGTTTTGGGACAGCCAAGGTTAGGTGGTGCAGAACAAAAGCTGGTGAAGATGTAATTGAATGAGCAGGTCATGTTCCAGCCCCTATAAGTAGTAGAACTTGGTTGCTTTGGCCACATGATGCTGGCTTTAGAGTTAAGGATATAAGAAATTGGTTATGGAATTTTTCTCCAAGCCTAAAGAAAGCTGCCAAGGGCAGGCTTATGTCAGGGTATTTTTGAATGGAGGCTTAGGAAAGAGGTCATTGTGTGAAGCTGTGAAGTTGAAGCCTGGATTCTCTTGGAGAATCCAAGGTGTTAGAGATTCCAGAGCTGTGGAATACCAGCCAAGGAGAGCTAAAAACAGAGAGTGGAATCAGCCCAAGAGAAAGAAATGTGTTGTAGACAACAAAGCTGAATGAAATTGGAGATATGGGGAGCATTTTGACATCAAATATGAAGATACAGAGTTTGGAGTTTGCCCAACTGGTTTTTGGTCTTGCTTTGGTCTTGTATTTCCTTGATATACTCCCTTCCTTGCATTTTTGAGTGTTAATATGTTAACTGTGCCATTCATTATATGTTGAAAGTATATGATCTGCTTTTTTATTTTTATTTTTCTTTTCTTTTTTTTAAATGCTAAATTTTATTTTATGTCTATTTTGCTATAATCAAAAAATTCAGAAAAATTAGAGATTAGTGAAAACAAAGATGTAATTCTTATCAATGTAATTTTGTGTCTTTGAATTTTATGCTTTATCTGGTATAAGAAACCTTTATTGAAAATCTAGATGTTTTTCAGGACCTTGATAAGTTATTTAAGTTCAGGTCTCCTATGTCACAGGTATTCTGTAACCCTAAAGGAAGAAAGGAATAATTCTTAATGCCATAAATTTGTTTAACCACAAATGAGAACAAAGGTGTTTCCAAACAGTTATGTTCTCCATTATTGAGAATTATATAGAAGACACAGTTTTATGCTGACGTTTTTCACTTAACATGGTGACTCAAGAGCTTTCCATGTTATTACAAATTCTTCATAAATATCATTTTAAGTACTATGCCCCTTTATTACTGTATAGGCCTATCATCATTCTTTTGTTCAAGATCGTTTTTGACTGTTGATGTTGTTAACATATTTCCACATTCTACAGAAAGATAGATCCCACACTCCTATCCCCCCATCTAGCAGAAATAAAGGTCTATATTATGATTACTCTTTGAAGTCTTGCACGGAGTCTTTTTTGTTGTTGTTGTTGTTTAGAGTCCACTAATGAGTGAGTACATCCCCTGTTTATCTTTCTGGGTTTATGATACCTCGCTCAAGAGGATATTCTCCAAATCCATCCATTTGCCTGCAAATTTTAGGATATCAGTTTTTCTTACTGCTGAGTAGTACTCCATTGTGGCAGCTACTAAAATGGTGCAGTTTTGCAGCTTCTATGTGAAAATAGTTTTGGAGTCCAAAGTTACCATTTCTTTGAGACAAGACTCCGTGCAACAACCTAGATGTCCCTCAACTGAAGAATGGATTTATTTTTATTTTCATAGGTGATTACAGTTAAAAGATTGTTGTGTATCTCAAAAGAGACTTTTGACTTTGAGACAAGATTGAGACTGTTGTAGATTATGAGGACTTTCAAAGTTGGATTGAATGCATTTTTTTTGCATTATGATATAGCTATAAGCTTTTGGGGGCCAGTGAGGAGAATGTGGTGGTTTAAAAAAAATGGCCCCCAAAGGCAATGCCACTATAAGGAGGTGTGGTCTTGTTAGAGGAAGTTAAACTATGGGAGTAGGGTTTGAAGTCTCTTTTACTAAAGCTTCCTTCAATGTGACAATAAAATGACTTCCTGTTGCCTGCAAGATGTAGCACTCTCAACTCCAGCACCATGATTACCTGCACACTGCTATGTTCCCCATCATGATGATCACAGACTACACCTCTGAAACTGTGAGTCACACAAATTAAATGTTTTCTTTATAAGAATTGCCATGGTCATGACATTGCTTTACAATGATGGAAACTATAACCAAGAGATAAAAACGAGAATCTCTGGAGTAGGAGACTCAATAGTGGAAATAGATTCATCAGTTAAAGAAAACACTAAAACCAAAAATGTCATAACATAAAATGTCCAGGAAATCTGGGATACCATGAAAAGGCCAAACTTGAGAATAATTAGAATCAAAAAAGGAGAAGAACACCAGCTCAAAGGCACAGAAAAAATTTTCAACAAAGTCATAGAAGAAAACTTCCCCGGCCGAAAGAAGAAAATGCCTATAAAGATACAGAAAGCCTACAGAACACCAAATAGATTAGACCCACAAAAAAGTCTGTTCTTCACATAATAATCAAGCCACTAAACCTACAGAACAAAGACAAAATACTGAAAGCTGCAAAGAGGCCAAATCACCTATAAAGGCAGACCCATCAGAATAACACCCGACTATTCAATGGAAACAATGAAACCAAGAAGGTCCTTGTCAGACACTGAAAGTGCATGGATGCCAACCTAGACTACTGTACCCAACAAAACTATCAATCAACATAGATGGAGTAAACAAGATATTTCATGACAAATTCAGATTTAAACAATTCCTATTCACAAATCTAGCTCTACAAAAAGCCCTAGAGGGAAATCTCCAACCTGAGGACACTAGAAACACCCATGTAACCACAAACAATTGATAAGCCCACAGAAGAACCCCTCCAAAAGGAAATACAAGCTACTACCAAAAGTGACAGGAAATATCAATAACTGGTCATTAATAGTCCTTAATATCAGTGGACTCAGTTCACCTATTAAAGGACACACCCTAGCATGATGGATACAAAAACAGAAACCATCCTTCTGCTGCATACAAGAAACACATCTAACCTTTAAAGATAGACACAGGCTCAGAGTAAAGGGTTGGGAAAAGACTTTCCAATCAAATGGCCCTAAGAAAAAAGCTGGTGTAGCCATTCAAATAACTAACAAAATAGACTTTAAAATAATTTAAATAAAAAGAGACCAGGATAGACACTACTTATTCATCTCAGGAAAAATCCACCAAGATGAAATTTCAATCCTGAATATCTATGCCCCTAACACAAGGGCACTTACATATGTAAAAGAAACACTACTAAAGCTTAAACCTCATATCAAACCTGACACACTAATAATGGGAGACTTCATTACTTCACTTTCACCCTTGGATAGGTCAACCGGACAGAAACTCAACAGAGAAATAAGGGAGCTAACAGAAGTTATGACCCAAATGGACTTAATAGATATATACTGAACCTTCTACCCAAACAAAAAGGAATATGCATATTTCTCAGCATCCCATGGAACTTTCTCTAAAATTGACCACATACTAAGTCATAAAGCAAATATCAACAGATACAAAAAATGGGAATAACGTCTTGTACCATATCAGATCACCATGGTCTAAAGTTAGAGTTCAACAACATCAAAAATTACAGAAAGCCTACCAAATCATGGAAACTAAACATCAGTCAACTGGAGCACCTCTGGGTCAAGGAAGAAATTAAGAAAGAAATCAAAGACTTCCTAGAATTTAATGAAAATGAATCCACAACATACCCAAACTTATGGAACATAATGAAAGCAATCTTAAGAGAAAAATTCATAGCACTAGATGCCTATATGAAAAACCTAGAGAAATCCCACACAAGACAACTAACAGCACAGCTGAAAACCTTAGAACAATTAGAAGGGAACTCACCTAGGAGGAGTAGATGGCAGGAAATAATCAAACTTAGAGCTGAAATCAATACAATTGAAACAAAAAGAACAATACAAAGAATCAACAAATCTAAGAGTTGGTTCTTTGAGAAAGTTAACAAGATAGATAAGCCTTTAGCCAAACTAACCAAAAATTAGAGAGAATATCCAAATCAACAAAATCAGAAATGAAAAGGGGGACATAACAACAGACCCCCAGGAAATGCAGAGAATTATCAGATCATACTTTGAAAATCTATATCCTCCTGAGCGAAGTCTCACAAACTCAGAGAGATAAGCAGGGGATGTACTCACTCACTAGTGGTCTCTAAACAAACAAACAAGAAAAAAAACCAAACATGCCCAAGCGGCAAACCACAACCACTGAACAGCTTGGGATCAGAAACACCCTGGACTGACCCTTCAAACCCCAGTCCAACTATAGGAACACCTGACTCACTCTTGAGGGAGGGGGGACAGAACTGGATTTGGCCAGGAGTGGAGACTGATCCAAGCATTATTGGGTCCGTGAGACCATAGGACTGTCTGCTCCCTGCCCAGGGAGGGGATGGGGAGTTGCAGAGAAGAAAAATGACCAGATGTGTTGGGAGGGGGAAGAGACCTTGAATAAGGATATACAGGGATGGAAAAAAAAATTCAGAGGGAAAGCTGAACACAAAGAAAATATATGTGTAGCAATCTTATTTGTAT
>PVIH01024098.1:0-18098 GCA_004025045.1 Sigmodon hispidus
ATTCATTTTCATTGAATTCTAGGAAGACTTTGATTTCTTTCTTAATTTTTTCCTTGACCCAGAGGTGGTTCAGCTGAGTGATGTTTTGTTTCCATGAGTTGGTAGGCTTTCTTTGGGTTTTGATGTTGTTGAACTCTAACCTTAGGCCCTGGTGGTCCAATATGTTACAAGGGATTATTTCCATTTTTGTGTATCTGCTGATATTTGCTTTATGACCGATTATGTGTTCAGTTTTGGAGAATGTTCCATGAGGAGCTGAGAAATATGTATATTCCTTTGCATTTGGGTGGAAGCTTCTGTAGATATCTATTAAATCCATTTGCATCATAACCTCTTTTAAGACTCCTTATTTCTCTGTTGAGACTCTGTCTGGTTGATGTATCCAGGGTTGAAATGGGGCATTGGAGTCTCCCACAATTAGTGTATATGAATTGATGTGGGATTTGAGCTTTAGCAGTGTTTCTTTTACATATATTAGGGCATAAATATTCAAGATTGAAATCTCTTCTTAACCAATTTTTCCTGTGATGAATAAGTAGTGAACATCTTGGCCCCTTTTAATTGCTTTTAGCTTAAAGTCTACTTTGTTAGATACTAGGATTGCAACCCCTGCTTGTTTCTAAGGACAATTTGACTGGACAACCTTTTCACAACCCTTTATTCTAAGCCTGTGTCTATCTTTGTATTTGAGGTGTGCTTCTTGTAGGCAACAGAAGGATGGCTTCTGTTGTTGTATCCATCTTGTTAGTGTGTGACGTTTTATAGAAGAGTTGAGTCCATTGATATTAAGAAAAAATAGTGACCATTGATTCATATTTCCTGCCATTTTTGGTGGTAACTTGTTTGTATTTCCTTTCTCTAGGGTATTCTTCTTTGGAATTATTGATTGTTAGTGATTTTGTGGGTGTGTCTGGGGTCCTTATGTTGGAGTTTTCCCTCTAATACTCTCTGTAGTGCTGGATTGGTTGATAGATATTCTTTCAGTCTGACTTTGTCTTGAAATACCTTGTTTACTCCATCTATGGTGATTGATAATTTTGCAGGGTATAGTATTCTATACTATAGAATGGCAGCCATGCTCTTTTAGTGTCTGTATAACTTCTGACCAAGCCCTTCAAGCTTTCATCATTTCCATTGAATAGTCAGGCGTTATTCTGATGGGTCTGCCTTTATATGTGAGTTGGCCCTTTTCTTTTGCAGCTCTTAAAATTTTTTCTTTGTTCTGTATGTTTGTGGCTTCATTATAATGTGGTGCACTGACTTTTTTGGGGGGTCATATCTATTTGGTGTTCTGTAAGCTTCTTGTATCTTTATAGGCATTTGCTTCTTCAGGTTAGGGAAGCTTTTTTCTATGATTTTCTTGAAAACATTATCTGTGCCTTTGAGCTGGTATTCTTCTCCTTCTTTTATTCCTATTATTCTCAAATTAGGTCTTTTCATGGTGTCCCAGATTTCCTAAACATTTTGAGTTATGTCTTTTTTAGTTTTACTATTTTCTTTGACTGATATATCTATTTGAGCTACTGAGTCTTCCACTTTAGAGATTCTATCTTCCATCTCTTGAACTTTGTTTGTTATGCTAGTATCTGTGGTTCCAGCTTTTTTCTTCAGATTTTCTATTTCAATCTTTGCCTCATTTTGTGCCTTTTTTATTTCTTCCAGTTCAGCTTTTATTTCCTGGCATGTTTCTTTCATAGATTTGTTTATCTCTTCCAATTTTTTGTTTGTATTTTCTTGTATTTCTTTAAAACTATTTTTCATATCTTCTTTGAGAGCTTTGATAATCATAAAAAAGAAATTTTGGTGTTGCTTCCTTCTGTTTCCTGTTCATTGCTCAGTTCAGGTCTTGTATTTGTAAGTTCGCCATTCTCTTCTGGAGTTAACATGTTGTTCTTTGTATTATTATGTAATTTTTTGCACTGATGTTTGCCCATGGGTTCAGTGGTTCATGATTAGATGGCTCCTGGTTAGTTGTGGCACTCGGGCTTGTGTGCTTCTTGTCACTTCTGTGGGCAGGGTCTGAGTCTGTTCTTCAGAGACCACAGAAGTTATCTCTTCACTCAGTTGGAGGTCGAGGTGTGTAGCTGTGAAAGTTCCCTCTGCAGCTGCTTTGGGTATGGTGACATGCAGACATTATCTGCACCTGCTACAGGGTGTGCTCAGACTTACTCTGCACACAACACCTGGTCCTGGAAGCAGAACCAGAACCGATCTGATCTCAACTCTCCCTCCCTGGCTGGGATATAGTCACTTGGGCCTGTTGACCCCTCCTCACCTCTGGGCAGGATCTGAGTCTGTCCTTCAGGGACCCCTGTAGTTATCTGTTCACTCATTTGGAGGTCGAGGTGGGTAGCCATGCAAATTCCCTCAGCAGCAGTTATGGGTATGGTGACAGGCAGACTTTATCTGCCCCTGCTACAGAGTGAGCTGGGATTCTGCAGAGAGCACCCGGTCCTGGAAGCTGAACCAGAACTGATGGGGAGCAGTTACATTTTAAATGTAGAGTCAAACTTTTACTGTTATCCTATTATAAACATATTTCTTTTTTTTCCTCAGAGTAGATTTAATAATCATTACTTTTATCCTATTTTATCTGTATTCCCCTTTTTCCCAATAGAACCTTGTATCTAATTTCATTTTTTCAGCTGGTTTTACTATTGTCAATGACAATTTGTAATCAATCACCATAAATAATGAAAATTATCTCTGATTCATTGAAAGACCAAAACCCATGCACCCATCCCTCATTTTGGGAATGTAAGTGTCATGTTCTTAAATTTACATCCTGCTGTCTGCAAGTAACACAATTTTCAGGGAAACATGAAAAGAAAAATATGAGTTAATTTCCAAGTTCTGGGAAAGGTAGCTGCATCATTTGTTGTCCAGTGTCTGTCTGCACAATGGAAAATGTCCTGATTAAAATAGTCTGTGAGGCTGATTCATCTCAGCTAGCCTCTGCAAAATTGTCTGGAGAAATTTGTTGTGCAAAATCAATGTATATGGGTATTTTTCACCCTCATAATTTATGTAAAAGCATCACTGTGTGGCCCTGTCTACCTTTTGGAGACTTCAAATGTTGCAATTAGGCATTTTCATGGTTCACTGTAGAAAACTGATAAAGACTCATATTCAAAACAGTGTACAGGAAGATAGATAAATCTATTTTCTAGAATTAGTTAGTAATTTGTATTATCATTAATATTATGACAAAATGTTAAATATATGTATATATAGTTTATACTTTTAGATATAAAATTTATATATTAATAAAAGCTCTAAAAATTAAAAATAAAAACAAAAGATCATGAGATTACTAGCAATACTTGCCTGGAGTGGATGAGACATGCTGAGCTGCCCCACCTTGGGACTTCTTGCCCTATCAGGGCATGGGATAAGGGGGTTGGGGAAAGTGGAGGTTGAAGACTGGGATGGATTGGGAGAAGAGAAGAGTGGGGGAGCAAGGGGACACATGAATAAAAAAGACCATTTTATAAATAAAAATAAACAACAAAACAACAGCAACAAAAATAATAGTCCCTTAGTTTCTCTTCTGTCTCTTGTCAGGTGATTAATCTATTTTAATAGAGAGATATTATACTTTTATTTAACTAGCATTCTTGGGTTTATAGAAAGAGAGAGCCACACTTCCAATTCCAAAATCAGCTCTAATATTCACAGGAAGTAAAACTTCAGATTTTTCTAGAATTAAAGAGATGTAGATATTAGGCAGTGAAATTTTAACCCATTCAATATATTGGTACCAATCGGACCAGTATTACTTGCTTGTAATTTGTTTTTCTAGATAGCCTTTCCCTCTGCTTTAGATGTCTAAATTTCCAAAGTCTTTTGACTTATTAAAGATGGACATTTCTATTTTTCTATAAAGACAAAAGCAAAAACCTGACATATCTTATTTAGTGACATAATTACATTATATTATTATCACATGAGTAGATGAGGCATCATTTCTCCTTGTCTAGACATTTCTACTGTTTAAATGGAGACTTTGATAATTTGGGTGGTATTATTGCTTTTCTTCACCTACAGAGCACAAGGAAAATCCCTTCTCCAATGTTGCACATATTCTGTCTTCAATTCTGAGGTCAAAATATCTTTGAAGTAGACAGGATTAGTTAGATCAGTAGATTTTTCTATAGTTCATTGTCTTTCTCTATCTGTTGTACATTTCTCTTAGCACTGAAAAAATTCAAAGTTAATAAAGCCTTATGTAACCTTTCTGGGGATCTTTGTTACCTCTTTCTGTTTATTTAGCATATCCTTTAGAGTTTGATTTTATCTTTGTATGAATAATGGTCTTATAAGATTGTATAGCATAACTTTAGTATGTATTATATTGTAATAAGCCAAACCGTTTGATTTTACTAGAGACATATGCTGGAGCATCATAAAATACAGGTATTTGCATGATGGCCATAGCTCCTAGTATATATATAATTACAAAATCAGCCTTTTCCAAGCTCAAACAAAGCAATTATTCATGAAAATTTTCATAATGTACATCTATTGTATTGTGTACATATTTTAATTACTCAAATTCTTTAGAATAAAGCATATTTATGTGCCAAATTTTATTTTATGTATTCCTATAGGATTACTTCCTGCCAGAAATGAAGTTTCATTATTGAAGAAACAGGTACATCATGTTTTGTACAATTTTTTTTTGCTTGTTGCCAAATAATAGAAAAATTATTTTTTTAACCTTTGCTATTGACTTAACTTTTAATAAAACTATCATGTCTCTATCAAATTTTCTTTCAATAATTAATTAATTTTATTATTATCTTATGCTAGAGGGCCTGGAGATCAGCACAGGATAAGATGTGTGTTGTATATAAGAGATGATTTTTGTTCCTGATTATTTTTGGTAACAGAATAAATAATAAATTTAGTTCTGACACATCTTAAGTAATGTCAGCAGTTTTGATGTGTAAAACAACTCTTTATGCATACTGAGAGTCAGTATCTTTGTTAAAAGGGTCAATAAAATGCATTAATATTATCATAATAATATAGAATTCTGACATTTAGACAGAATTATAAGGGCTTTGACCCACATTACTTACATTTTTGATTTGCATAAAAGTTCTCCATTGTAGCTGGAGATCAAACCCAAAAACCATTGTAATCATATCTGTTCAGTCTTCCATGATAGTTCTATTACAAGTTGATCATAGGCTTAAGATCTGCTTTACAAAGGGTAGATACATGCCATAGGGGACTATTGCTTGCTTGAATCTCCTCAAATCCAACATTTGTATAGGAGTCTGTTCAGCTTTTACAGTTTTGGGGAATGTCTATCATTTGACAATTCCTATAAGCTTAGTGGATATTAACGGTAGCTTTTTGAAAGCCCTAGACTGTTTCTCTATATTCTTATAATGCAATGTGGAGATTAGTACATCTTCAAATTTTTATGTGTAAGTTTAAACAAGTTTTTCTAAGATGTTCATTTTAGCAATTATAATTACTGATCTTTTAAATTATAAAACATAAATGATCAAACAAGTAATATATATTCTAGATATTATAATAATCTCATCTACTTTAATTTTCCTCTCATTTAACTGTTATATTTTTATACTGTATAGAGTATTATCAGAGAATAAGTTCTTTCCATTCTGACACTATTTCCCATTTTTTAAATTTCTGGTTAAAAAGTCTCTCTCAGGTCAAGAGAAACTTAAACAATCAATTAACATGTGCCAGTTAACCATGATGGAACTGACCTACTATGCATATGTGTTAAAGTTGTACAGCTTGGTTATTTTGTGAGACTCTTGTCAGCAGGAAAGGCATGTCTCTAAGACTTCTACTGGCTTTTGAAACCCTACCTCTCATACTGGATTGCCTTACCTAGCCTTAACACATGGGGAGGTGCTTATTTTTATTGCAAATTGATATGCCATATTTTGTTGATACTCATGGGAGGCCTGCTCTTTCTATGATTAACACAGAAAAGAATGAAATTTGGGGGGGGTAGGTGGTAGCAGAAAAATGTTGGGAGTGTAGTATGGGAGAAGGCTTATGCAAGGATATAAAACAAATTCATAAAAAATAAATAAAATATAATAAAGTTAAAAAGAAAATCTCTGTTTTAAGCTCATTTACTCTTTTAAGAAATAAAAAATTGATTCACCAAATCTGGTTACAATAATGATTCAGGTGAGTGTGAAATTAGGCAGCTATTTAGTGTTGCATCACCTCTAGGAGGGGTCCAGAGAAAGCTACAACCAATCAGAAAAAAAAATTATAACTATCAGTCTGCATAAGTTAACCTGGGAAAGCAGGTAACTCCTACATACTTCTTAGCACTCTAGGTAGTGACTTCAGCTATGGATATCTCTGAATTGTGTCAAGGGCTATAAAGCCACAGGAAAGTGGATTTTACTGGAATTCATGATCTAAAAATTGAGGCCTGGATATTGAATGAATGCTACTTGGTTTTATAATATACACATTGCTGCAGTATATTGCTTTTGTACACTGTAAAAAATTGTTGCTTATAGTGGTTTAATAAAATGCTGTTTGGCAAGTAGGAACTTTAAGTGAGGTCAACAGACTAAGAGAATTCTGGGAAGTAGAAGAGCAAAGCAGAGGCATTGGCCAGACACAGAGTGAAGAAGATTTGAATGCTGCTGTGAGAAAAAAATAATACAAGGGCACAAAACTACACATAAATAAAATGTATACGTTAATTTAAAGTTTAAGAGTAAGATCGTAGTATTACTAAGCCATAGGCAAATGTACTTGGAATTAGTATAAGTCTTTGTGTGATTATTCAGAACTTCAGAGCTTCTGGTGGGTCTGGACCTCTGGGATAGACCAGGGCATAGACTTCCAACTGCAGCACCTTAATCCATATATTAGGAAAACCCAGAAAGATCAGAGAGACAGAAGAACAAGCCACAGCAACTTCTTACCTAGCCACTTTTCATGACTCCTGAAATTGAATGTTTCTGAGACCTCAGTTGAAAAGGAAAGGGGATGCAGGTAGCTGGGCTCCTGACTCCTCCCACCTTAGTATTCTTTCTCTGACTAGCTATCTCACTTTATGGTTTGAGTTTCCTAGTGCTAGGATAAAAAAACATGTGTGTTTTCCAAGTATTTTGATCTTAGGCATAGGATCTCACGTGCTGATATTAAAGGTGTGTGCCATCACTCCCTGACCTCTAAGAATATCTCAGTGGATGGCTCTTTCCTCTGACTTTCAGAAAAACTTTATTAGATATACAATATATCACCACAGTTTTCCTCTATTTTTTTGTGCCAAAATTTGACTTATGCAGACAACATGGCTCAGAATATTCTGGAGATTTATTTCTTTACATCATTGGACATTTCTGGAAAGCAGTCTGATTGAAAAAAGTTAGATAAAGATATTAATTTTCATTTAGATGTTTATTTCTAGGCAGTTAGCTATAATGAAAATATAAAGTTTTGTGTTCTCCTGTGCTAAGGAAATTTATATAACACTCTCCTGAGCTTTGGAATTAAACTTTCTGCACACTACGGATTTGCTAACAGTTCTATTCTTTTCTCACTTACTTAAAAAAGAGCACCTCATCTGAACATACCAACTGCAGCATTCTATCTCTTTTTTTAAGTACTTCCCTAATTTACTATTCTTGCCAATCCCTCATGTTGCATGCATGTTACAGAGCTTGTGCTGAGCTTTCTTCTTACAACGATTAAACAGATGCTTTTCTGTTTTAGTTTTCTTTATGGTAGTTATTAAAGATACACAAAAAAACACATGGCGTGTTTATTAAGGGTAAAGTGGAGGCCACAAGCAGGCTCTTTCCAATTTAAACTACTACTGTTCTTTATATTTTTACCTACATTAGTACCTTGGAATTCTAATATAGGATTTTAGATTTATCTTCATTAGAAACTAAATCAAATGTCTGTTTTTTATCTTGCTTAGGCTCTTTTAGTACTGTGTGTTCTGTCCAAATGAGACAAATATTGCTAGGAAGTCTTTTTTCATAGCAAACTATTGCATCTCTATTTTAAATTTTTGCTTCATTACATGTAATTCTTAAGATAAATAAAGCATCAGCTCATTCTTCTCAGGGGCCTGCTTCCGTTTTTCTTTTAAAAGCATTTTATATTTATGGTTGTGAGCCTAGCCTTTAACGGCTGAGCCATCTCTCCAGAAACACCCTGGATCCCACTCCACCTAGAGGAACACCTGACTCACTCTTGAGGGAGGGGGGAAAGAACTGGATTTGGCCAGAATTGGAGACTGATCTAAGCATTATTGGGTCAGGGGGACCATAGGACTGTCTGCTCCCTGCCCAGGGAGGGGATGGGGAGTTGCAGAGGAAAAAATGACCAGATGTATTGGGAGGGGGAAGAGACTTGAATAAGGATATACAGGGATGGGAAAAAAAATTCAGAGGGAAAGATGAACACAAAGAAAATATAGGTGTAGCAATCTTATTTGTATTTCTTCCCTTGATAAGCCATGCTTATCATTCTTATCCTCTGTATAGTTATTGTTAACTCTTCCACATTTTAAATTCTTTTTACTGTGGTTTTTTTTGATAAATACAAAATAAAGAAGGAAAAAAAAGCATTTTATAAACATTCCAGTAACTGAGCCCAAGCAATAGGCAGGAAAAAAACCTGTAGTTCTGTGTTTAAAATCATGCTCACAGAAGGGAAATAATAATAGGCTCTGTCTATTTAACTGCTCATCACCACGATCACTGGATAGAAATGCGTCAGAGAAGAAATATTTCTTCTCTTCCTGTTACAATTAAGCTATTATTTTTATGCAATTCAATCTGGGAGTCCAAACCTGCAACTGATTGTTTTATGGTGTCCTAAGATATACTTATCTAGAAATTAGCTATTGTTCTCATATCTACAGCATGCCAGGTAGCATTGTGGTAGAGGACAAGTGGAGGACACTAGCATCAGAATTCTTCCATTTCACAAGCTATTAAAACAACAGAGGGATAATTCTTGTGCACAATGCTGAGATGATTTTACTGGCAAGGAAATTCCAGATAAAAACCTGGGGGAGAGAAAATGTCTTATTTGTGAATATGATGCTAGACAGATTTCTGTCATCAAAAAAAAATGATGTGCTTTATATTTTGTTCAATGTACGGCAGGTTTTTGCTTCACTGTCAACCCTGAAAATATTAAGAAAGTTTGTATTTTTTAAACTTTGTTGTTTCAATAACTTTTTTTCTGTCTTTTTTTTCTTTATTTATTTTGTATTTATCAAGAAAAACAGTAAAATGAATTTAAAATGCTGAAAAGTTAACAATAACTATAAAGAAGATAAAAATCATAAGCATGACTTATCAAGGGTGATAATACAAATAAGATTGCTACACATATATTTACTTTGTGTTCAGCTTTCCCTCTGAATTTTTTTCCATCCCTGTATATCCTTATTCAAGGTCCCTTCCCCCTCCCACCACATCAGGTCATCTTTTCTTCTCTGCAACTCCTCATCCCCTCCCTGGGCAGGGAACAGACAGTCCTATGGTTCCACTGACCCAATAATGCTTGGATCAGTCTCCACTCCTGGCAAATCCGGTTTTGTCCCCCCTCCCTCAAGAGTGAGTCAGGTATTCCTATAGTTGGAGAGGGATCCAAAGGGTCAGTCCAAGGTGTTTCAGATCCCGAGCTGTTCATTGGTTGTGGTTTGCCTCTTGGGCATGCTTGGCTTTTTTTTTCTTGTTTGTTTAGCGACCACTAATGAGTGAGTACAACCCCTGCTTATCTTTCTGAGATTGTGATACGTTGCTCAGGAGGATATTCTCCAAATCCATCCATTTGCCTGCGAATTTTAGGATATCATTTTTTTCTTACTGCTGAGTAGTATTCCATTGTGTAGATGTTTTAAAATTTTATTTATAAAATGAAGTCTTTTTGCCCCTGTATCTCCTTTATCCCTCTAACTTTGCTCTCACAACCCCTTCAAGTAAGGCTTCAAACTCTTTCCTCCCCATTTCCAAACCCCCTCAGCAAAAAGTACAAGAAATTCCAAAGTGGATTACCTCAGCATCCACTCCAGGCAAGTCTGATTTCCTCATCCTAGTATTAAGACTGAGTTAGGTCTTCCACTGGAGGGAATGGGCTTCAAGGTGCCAGTCAGTGCATAGAAACACAATCTGAACCTTCCCTATGAGGCTTCACATATTGCCCATGTCAGTAAACAGTTTCCTATCCTTGGAGGGCCCCCTTCCTTTTTCTGATGGTTCCTAGGTGGCTATTCTTGATTCAGTGAGCTCTTCAGAGATCCAGCCAGCCATCACTGTAAGAATTTTCCACATAATCCCTATTCCTTCACTGATAGAGACTCTCTTCCCCTACACTCAGCTGGTCCAAGAACTAAGTCAAGTGCTTAGTCATGTATCCCTGCCTCTAACATCTATTCAAGTTGGATGTTAAGTTCTGTTGTGGCACTTAGAGTGACTAACCCTAGGCAACACCTTCAAAAACCTAGTTAGGGACATCCTGTAAGTTCTTGGAAGTTACCCTAGCACCAGGTCTTCATTCAATCCCATATTGGCTTCCTCTATTAATATCTCTATCTTTCCTTTTTTATCCCTCCTTTTTTCTCTCACTCAATCATATCCATCTCTCATGATTTGTTTCCACCCCTTCTTGGTTGCAACCCCTTATGCTCCAAATTAGCCATGGAGATCTTCTCTATTATCTCTTCTTAGGGAAATCTATAAATATCTCTTTTAAGTTCTTTCAGATCCTAAGCTGTTCAGGTTGTTTTTTGCAGCTTGAGAGTTCTTTGATTTTGTTTAAAGTCCAGTAATGAATGAGTACATCTTCTGCTTCTCTTTCTGAGTTTGAGATACCTAGCTCAGGAGGATATTCTCCAAATCCATGCATTTGCCTGCAAATTATAGGATATAATTTTTTCTTACTTCTGAGTAGTACTCCATTGATTAGATGTACCACAGTTTGTTAATCCATTCTTCAGTTGAGGGGCATCTAGTTTTTTCCTAGGTTCTTGTTATTATGAGTAATTCTGCTGTGAACATAGTTGTTCTAATGTTTTTGGTGTACAAATGTGCATCTTTAGGGTATATGCTCAATAGTGGTATTGCTAGATCCTTGAGAAAGTGATTCCCTGTTTTCTGAGAAACCATCATAACTGCATTTCAGAGTAGCTGAACAAGTTTACACTCCAAGCAATAATGAAGGAGTGCTCCCCTTGCTTCTCTTCCTCGCCATAGTTTGTCATCTGTGTTTTTAATCTTAGCCATTCTGACAGGTGTAAGGTGGTATCTCAAAGTTGTTTTTGTTAGCATTTCTCTGATGGCTAAAGATGTTGAACAACTTTTCAAGTGCCTTTCAACAATTTTAAATCTGCTGAAAATTTCCTTTTAGTTCTTAACCTCATTTTTAATTGGGTTACTTAAGGTTTTGGGCTCTAGTTTCTTTAGTTCTCTATATATTTTAGAGATCAGTCCTTTGTTAGTTGTAGGGCTGCTGACAATCTTTTCCTAGTTTGTAGGCTGTCATTTTGTCTTATTGACTGTGTCCTTGGTCTTACAGAAGCTTCTCAGTTTTAGGAGGTCCTACTTATTGACTGTTGTTATTATTGTCTATGCTACTGGTGCTATATTTAGAAACTAGTCACCTGTGAAAATTTATTGGGGAAGAGTTCAGAAATAAAGGGCAAATACTTAAATATAATAAGGACAATTTACAACAAGCCAACCGCCAACATCAAACTAAATGGAGAAAAACTCAAAGTAATCCCACTAAAATCAGGAACAAGACATGCTGTCCACTCTCCCCTTATCTATTTAATATAATTCTCAAAGTTTTAGCTAAAGCAATAACAGAATAAAAAGGATACAAATTACAAAAGAAGAAGTGAAGCTATCTATTTGCAGATGATATGATTATATATATAAGTAATCTGCAAAATTCTACCAGGGAACTACAGCAGCTGATAAACAACTTCTGCAATATAAAAGGATACAAGACTAACTCAAAAAAAATAATAGCCCTCTTATACACTAAGGATAAATGGGTTGAAAAAGAAATAAGGGAAACATCACTCTTTATATAAGCTGCAAATACCATTAAATACCTCAGTGTAAATCTAACTCAAAAATGTAGCAGATCTATTTAACAAAAATTTTAAATCACTGAAGAAAGAAATTGAAGAGGATATCAGAAAATGGAAAGATCTCCTATGCTCTGTGATAGGATCAACATAGCAAAATGGCAGTCTTACCAAAAGCAATATAAAATTTCAATGCAATCCCCATAATAATCCCAACACAATATTTTACAGACCTTGAAATAACAATACTCAATATTATTTGAAATAACATGAAAGCCAAAGAATGCCAAAACACACTTCTCAACAAAAGAACTTCAGGAGGCATCATCATCTCTAACTTCATGCTTTAATATAGAGCTACAATACTAAAAACAGTCTGATATTGGCATAAAAATAGACTTGAGGATCAGTAGAATTGAATTGAAGACCCCACATTACCCCCCAAACCTATGAACACCTGTTTTTTGACAAAAAGGCTGAAAATATTCAATGGAAAAAGCCAGTAATTTCAACAAATGATGTTAGCATAACTGGGATTATAGTATGTAAAAAAACTGCAAATAGATCCAAACATATCACCCTGTACAAAACTCAAATCCAAGTGGATTAAAGACCTCAACATATGAGTAACATTTTATGATGATTAGATTATTGGTAAAAAGATCTCATTAAACTCACACACACACACACACACACACACACATATAATGTCAATAGGATACTTAGTATTTCTTGCGTGCTTCTCTCAGGGGAAGGGAAATCGCATGTAGATAATCATAACTACCTAATAAATGTGCTTCATCAGTAAACAAAATGTCCACTCTCATGAACAAACTAACCCAAAAATTACAGAATGTTTTCAATACTCAGATGAAAGTTGATTTTTTTTATGATATATGATATTGTCAAAAGAATGCAACTTGGAATCTAAAGGAGCACACCACAGACATACCAGCATCTATATTTATTCAACTACTATTTATAATGTCCAAGTATGAAACAGAGAATCTTCATTAAACAATTGAAAAAGAAAATGTTATTTGATTATGTAACCTTTATTCAACATAAAGGAAAATGAAATGGATAGAGTGGTCATGATATTAAGAAATATAAGCCTCAATTAGAGACACAAATGTCATGTGTTTTGTTTAATATATGCAACCTAGATGATGCATGTCTGAGTGATCACATGCATGATTCAGAAGGGATATGTTGAACACAGATCATATTTAAAAAATTAAAAAGTTACAAGTTGAGAAAAAGGAGAAATGGGCTAATTAGAAGTAAATATAATTTAATAACAGAAATTGAGAAATAAAGGTTAATAGATAGTGAATATGTTTGAAGATACAAGAATTCAGTGAAAATATTAGTAGAAATTACACTTGTTAAGTAAAGTTGTATGCCAGTAGCCCTGTCAGTGGTGCATCTGATAGCAATTGAAGTTTGCAATGTCAGCCTACCAGCAGCAAAACTCCCTGATAGATGAATATCAGAGAGGTAAAGTCTCATGATCACAGATGACAGAATGCCCTTTGCTTCTGCTGTGTCTTTACATGTTTGCTGCTGCCATCTTTTTGTGGTATTTGGCATTGTGTGAATGTGTGTGGTGAGACCTCCAATTCCTATAATATAGTGTGTTAATTTCATAAAAATATCTTATTCTACTGGGCATTTTCACATGTGATTTATTATGAAGATAATTTCTTCTTAAGCTCTACTTTTTAAGTAATAATAATAAAGTTGGTTTAAATAAAAGTTTCAGGGATTAAAAAGTAAAACTAGAAAGTGTCAGACATCTGGAACTGAAACACATGAGTTTCTATTGAGGAGCTGTATTAATGGTTGCATAGGGTAAGGATTAAGAAAAATAAATGAGTACCAATATCCCATCTATCTTAATTTTTTTCATTTTAGTGTTTGAAGGTTTTGAAGAGCATGATAGCTGAAAGAAAGACTTGAAAATAACTTAAGGTCAGAATAAGATGTTTTTGTCCAATAACTTTGAGGTACAAAATCCAAGAAGAAACTCTAGAGTTTAGAAAGTTGAACGAGTTACTCCTTAATTTTGGGAAAATGAACAAAGCAACCCAATTTTTATTAGTCGATGTGCCTTTTTTTGCTAGGATTGGTTGATGAGCAAAAGTAATGATTAATTCATTGTACTCATTTTTGCCCCCAATCTTCTGCTGTTAAAAAAATATTGATGAGTGGTTGTACAACCTAAAGATGTAAACAAAAGCTCACTGAAACTTTATGTATACAATTTTAGGTTTAATATTCTTTAAAGATTCTCTATATATTACCTTTCAATATAAAGAATAAAGTGACTGGTAGTTTTTGTGTAACCAAAACAATGCAGCTTGCCAATAAAAGAACTGACTGAAAAAAGAATTCTGCTTGTTCACACTCTGTTAATGTATAAGAAGTTATTAGATGAAAATGTATGTGGTTTTGAGGATGAATTTGTTTTATGCATGTAAAGGAGATAAAAAGAAAACATGTTTTTTTTTTTACCAGCATTTATTATAACCATTTATTTGAAAAATAAAACGCATCCATGTTATTTCTATATTACCTGAAAGATTGGGGTAGGGTATAAGCTATACAGACATAATAGAGAATTAGGAGACAAATACAGAAAGAGAATAAAGAAAAAAATATTTTGAGACTGTGAGAGTGTCTTTTTTACTTATTCTTCTGAGATAAAAGTCACAGTACTCGGATTCCATGAATTCACTTTATCCCTGTCTATGCTCCTGCAGGTTGCTCCTCCCCAGGAAAACAGTGTGGTGATTGTATGTTTTTTTCTAAGAGCCATTACTTCACTGGTACTGAGTACTTGGCTAGTTTTCTAAACCCAGAAATGATTTTGCTCTTATTGAGAAGGTTTTATGTCCTATTAAAAGCTATTGGTTACTGCAAAGGTATATGTACCATTACTAGACTCTTAGGGTTATTGTCCCAGGTTAGATGTTGTGGGTGATAGTTGTTACAGCTAGATAGAAATCTCTATTGCTTTCCTCTTTATTGTTATAGCTGCATATAAGTATAGTCCTCATTCCCCCATTTTGGAGACTTCTTCACAACAAATGGAGACAATTACAGGAAAGCAAAAGCAATAAAAACACAGAATTATGGGACCCATTAGCTATAACTATACCTACATATTATTTGTAGTGCTAAGTTTCTGTCCCATCAAGCCCCACAGTTCAGCCTCACCCTCACCTGCAGCTGCTATTGCTGCTTAGACTCAAATAATCATGCAAAATTCTTTATTAATTACATGCTTTTTTCTGTTTAAACTATGGCTAGGGTTTATTGCCATCTTAATATTTTATTATAAATCTGTTTTGCCAAGTGGCCCATATCATATATATATATATATATATATATATATATATATATATATATATATATATATATATATCTTGCTTCTTGGGTGGCTGGATCACATCACTCTTTACCAGGCATTCTTTTTTCTTTATTTATGCTCAAATTTTTTACCTGCTTCCAAGATGCCCTACCATAAGCCAAAACACTCTCTTTATTAACCGAAGATATTCAGAGCATACGGAAAGACATAACACTAAGGCTACACAAAGCAGAAAGATTCTAAATGGCAGAAGATCAGGGAGTTTGCTATAAGACCATATTTTTTAGTAATATCAGAAATGATATTCATGTCGTCTCACCAACAGAACAACTTAAACATACCCAGAACAAGAACACTAATAAATATGCCAAAATGAACAGAAAAAAACACCAGGAAGTCTCAACCATACACAAAGAACTACAAGCAACTATGGATGCTGAGAGTTGTAGAAATAGTCTTAGGGAAGAGCACATATGTTGTAGAAAGTTTTCCCCAGGCCCTTTGGGCCCGGGAGTTTGTGACCTGGCACACGGCGGAGGTTTGGAACCTGGTACACATGGCGGCTTTTTTCCCCCAAAGACATGAATCACATGCATATATCCTTTATACTGTTTGGCCCATGTCTCAAGCACATTACTAGCTAGCTCTTTCATCTTAATTCAACCCATTTTCATTAATCTACCCACCAAGTGGCTCACGGCCCATGGCTCACCTGAATTCCTTCATTCTTCTTCTTTGGGACTGATGGAGACTGAACAACTCCACCCTTTCCTACATGCTTGCCCTCTGATTCTCCACCCACTTCTATGGTGTTGTGCAGAGGCCAAAACAGTTACTTTATTTACATCATACAAAGAACATTTCCACCACATTTCCTCTTTTCTGTCTAATTAAAAAGGAAGGTTTCAATTTCCATATAGCAAAATTGCAACAGAACAGCTCTCAAGCAGGAATTACAGTCACAATATCCAGTCTATATGTATTCACAAAATTAAAGAGAATATTCCATTATCTACCTTATCATTGCAAGTCTAAAGTTTCATATCTAATATACCTTTTAAATTAAAAGGAACTATACCTACAATTATTAAACCGTCAACCACATCAAAGATCACAGAAAGATATATTATTATGCAAACAAGCAGGAAGTGCAAGCAACTTCCAAAGTCTAGAAAATGACAGAGATGACCTATGTCTGCCTGGACAGCCACCCAAAGTTCCTTTGTAATGTTGGGGCAACATCTTCAGCCTTTATGGCCCAAAGTCTCTGGCATACCTTTCGGTGATGCAGGAAATTTGACACAGTCCCTCAGTTGCTTCTTCTTGTGTACAGAAAGATGCCTGGCAATGTTTTCTGCAAAGCAGGAACCTGAAGGACCATCTTGACTTGTTCTGCCAAAGTTCAGAGGTCACTTACCTATGGAACCTGTATGTCCAGTCTATACAGCATACTATCAAGCAGTCAGTACCAGAACAGTGTCTTGTCCAGTTTCCAACTGTTGCCACAAAGTAATTTCCACATGAAGTTTCTTCTATGCCCATCATTTTCCTGAAATATATTGGTGCTGCCAGGAGCAGACCTGTCTCACTCTCCAGAAAAGTCTAAGTTATTAAAATATTTTAAATGCCATATTCTGCATGTCTTTGAAGTGTTTGAAGACTACCTATCTAATTTAAATACATCTTTGCATATCTACAAAAACTTACCTAACATGACTATAAGTTTGGTTATCATAGATGACTATTAATCTGCATTTCTCAATTATACATTACAATTTTATATGAGTTACATCAGCATCATACCTTAATCAAGAGTAGAAAAATACATACAGCATAACAAAATTGACCTTAAATTTATATCAATAAATCAAAATCCACTTATCTTTTCTAATCATTCCTATATCATATCCTTCCCCCCTTTTTTTAAGATTGACTATGACCATTAACCATTTATAATAAAAACAAACATTAATAAGTAATATGTTTGGGAAATTGGGCATAGCTTTCATTCTTTTACTACTTCCTGCTGTCAAAGGACGATTGATGATCTCATGGGGGTTTGAAGCTGGATCATCTCAACTGACTGCTTGGAAGCTGATCTTCCCATCAGTAAATTTTAGGTGGCCTTGGCAAATGGAACCACATTTGCCTAGAACCAATCCACAGGTTTTGATCTTCTGTAGAGACAAAAGCAGAAACTCTTTTCCCAAGTAACTTATTCTTATAAACAGATTTCAAAGTCAAGATATCTTTACAGTATACGTATTTGTTTAACTTAGCAGCCCTAGGAATCATTTGTCTTTCTGCAGTTAGCTCATTAAAAGTTAAAAAATTAAACGTAAACAAAATAAACATAATCCAGACTCTCTGTTTATTCATCATCTTTATGTGGCCTTTTTTACATTCTTTATTTCTATTTCTCTTTCTTAAAGGGCTGTCTTTACCCTTTTTCCTCTCTCTCTGAAGCCTATGCATATTTTACATACATTGTTCCCCATTTAGAGGTTTTGAGAGTCTAAATATGTTTTTTTATGTATTTTTTCCTTCTTTATTTTGTATTTATCAAAAAACCAGTAAAAAGAATTTAAAAACACTGAAGAGTTAACAATAATTATACAGAGGATGATAATCATAAGCATGGCT
>PVIH01024099.1:0-23487 GCA_004025045.1 Sigmodon hispidus
CCAGGGAGGGGATGGGGAGTTGCGGAGAAGTAAAATGACCTGATGTGGTGGGAGGGGGAAGGGACCTTGAATAAGGATATACAGGGATGGAAAAAAAAATTCAGAGGGAAAGCTGAACACAAAGTAAATATATGTGTAGCAATCTTATTTGCATTATCACCCTTGATAAGTCATGCTTATGATTTTTATCTTCTTTATAATTATTGTTAACTTTTCAGCATTTTAAATTCATTTTACTATTTTTTGATAAATACAAAATAAATAAAGAAAAAAAAAAGAAATGTATCATAAGCATTCACACTGTTAATTAATGCTAGAGTTTTGACCTGTGGCATTAGTTATTTTTTTTTAGTCTTTCTTTTTTTACTTATTCTTCTCTCCTATGTTACAACCTTTAGAATTCTATCTATTTTTTTTTGTATTTTAGTTGTTGAGACAAAGTCTTGCTGTGTAATCCAGGCTGATCTTAAACTCCGTAGTCCTCCTGTTTCCAGAGTCCTGGAATAAGCTTCTGAATCCTGTTCTTTCTTCTTTTCTCACTTTAGAGGATGAGGCTGGCATATACTGTAATCACCTCAGTCTGGTGCCTTCGCGTCTCCTTCCTCACTCTGAAACAAAGTTCTCTGTGACCTCAGTTGTTACGGAAAACATCTGTTCCCTACCATTGTTTTAGTCTGAACCACCATTACCTCACAGGGGTCAGGCATTTTTATTAAATATTTATTACACATTGACCACATTCCCTCAATACACCCCAGATCTCTACTTTTTCTCTATTTCCCTTCTGTTAGTCCTCTATGTTCTCCTAGACAGTTTCATATCATATAATTTTAATGTAAATGAATCATCATAAGTATGTTCTGGAAAAATCATACTTTTTCAAGGTTCTGTCTTCTACCATTGTCCATATGTCCATGCACTCAGTCATTTCTACAGAGAAATCCTCCCAGGTGGGGTTGGATCACCACCAATGTATTTTGAATGTTTGCATCCTTCCAAAACTCAGGTGGAAACCAAATCCCCATTTTTGTAATATTAAGAGGTAGGAACCTTAATATCTGATTGAGCCATGAGCGTAGCTTCCCCATTAGTAGGACTTGTGTTATTGTGACAGGTCCAAGGAGTCTGTATGTTCCTTCCACCCTGTGAAGATCTCTCAAGAATCTACCACTCTTTAGGGAATAGAGGTAGCCCTGAGCAAACAGCACATCTCCTAAGGATTTGATCTTGTGCCTTGTAGCCTTCAGAACTGTGATAAATGCATTTTTTGTTGCCTATAAATTGTCCAGTGTGTTTGTTGTAACAGCCTGAATGGACCAAGACATTTCCCCCTGCTGGAAACTGGGCAGCAGAGCAGCCATTTTGTACTTACCATGTGGAGAGGGCTTTGTTTGCTACATGTTGGAGGCAGAACTGTGATTCAGGCTGGCCATGGTCTTGCCCTTGTGAACCCTGGAGTTCTGTAAGGATACAGTCAACACGGTGAACACAAACTTTAAAAGAAGCAGGGTAATATGTTGTGGAATCTAATTCAACACTGGTCTTGGGGGAAGTCAGAAAGAACTTCCTGGAAAAAGCAACATGGAGACTTGGAGTGAAACTTGTGTGAACACACAGATATCTGGAGTTGGCAGAAAGAACCCTAAGAGAGAAGAACTTGGAGATGCTCTTGATGGCCTGACACAGGGTGTGAGTAAGGAGTTTGGGTAAGTTTGGGGCCGTATCAGTTGTGGGGAATCTTGGAGCCATGAACATTATTAAGTAGAAAGTATTGAAGGTGTTTTAAGAGGGTGATGGCATAATTATTTTTGTTTCAAAACTTTCTGAGGACAAACTAGTTGGAGATTTGTGAATTTTCTGTTTTCCTGGGTATTACTCAGTTGTATAGTCTACTTAATATCATTGGGCCATTTCTTTGTATCTTCTCTAAACTCCTTAGATTCTTTGTTAAAGTTTGGGATTGTTCTTTTTAAATTCTGGGTCCTGGGGTTCATCTAGGTAATTTTCATTGGCAAATATTTCTATGGGATTGGTGAGTTTTGGAGATGGGATACTGGTTTTACCTTTCATATTGTTTGTATTTTTGTGATGAGATCTGAGCATGAGGATTTCTTTTGTTAGTCCTGTGTCTGGTGTGGACAGATGGGTTCGGACAGAAGAGAGGATGTATAGATAGACTGGACCTAGAGACTGGAAATGACTTAGGTCAGTGGTTCTCAACCTGTGGTTCTTGACACTTTGGGTGTCCAATGATCCTTTTACAGGGGTCACCTAAGACCATCAGAAAGCACAGATATTTATATATAGCAAAATTACTGTCATAAAGTAGCAATGAAATAATTTTATGATTGGAGGGTCACCACACCATGAGGAACTGTATAAAAGGGTCACAGTGCTAGAAAAGGTGAGAACCACTAACTTAGATGGAAAAGGAGGCTGGGCTGGTGTGTAGGAAGCTCGTCCTGGTCTGAACCTAGAGTGTAGAGGTATATCTGGCTTGGTGGAGAGGCTGGATGTGTTGTGGTAGGGGCCCCTGGGTTGTGGAGTAGGCAGGTGGGACCTGGCAGAATCCTAGAGGATTCCTGCATAGGCAGGGATAGTTAGACTAGGGTTGGACCCTCAAAGTGGGACCTGGGCTAGGTCTGGCATGTTGGGGAGTGTGCATGGAGGGGAAGGTCAGACAGACTTACCAGGTGAAGTGCTGCAAGAGGTTATACAGGATTTGTCTGGGTGGAGAGGTTGGATGCTGTGAAATTTCTATTGAGTAAGAGGCAAGATTCCAGGACAGAATGATTGGGCAAATGTCACCCCCAAGTAAATAACGGTGTCATCATTTGCTGTCATTGTGAGGGGTTGACAAGTTCACTGGAGCACCGTCATTATGTAGTCCTTCAAGGGAATTAGGGAAGGAAGGAGGAGGAAAGAAAAATACAGAGCAAAAAGAGACAGAATTGATCAAATATGACTTCTGGCTCATGGCTGTGGCTCAGATCTGTTTAAACAGTTTCCACACAAGGTCATAGTAGTTTGAATATGTATATGGCCACTACTTAATTATGCTAATACAGGTTAGTCATACCAACTAATTGAAATATCAAGGCAAGTTATCTCCAACTGAGAGCTTTCCTACAATGGCTCTGCATCTTTTAATCTGCACATCTGTCTTCAAGCCACTGTTTTTCAATGGTGGCATATAGAGATATCTGTGGCAGAGTGAGAGGTAAGGCATTTGGCAACTCGTAGAGAATGGTGGTGATAATGGCCACATCTAACATGGTATCAAGTTCCTAAGGAATGAAAAGGACCGAAATTAATTCTTGATGAGCTAAAGTGGGGGTTAAAATTCCATTTATGGCTTTATCGTTATGTGGGAATGTGTACATGGCTTCAGCCCTGCCTTGCTTGGTCCCTCCTTCCTGTTTTCCTAGTCTTTCCTTTTGGAATGAGAATGTATGCTCTTCTTCACCTTTGTTTGTTAGAAGTATGTAAGTTCAGTTTTAGTTTTATCTCTTTAAGACTCTTAGGGATGGACTGAAAACATTCTTTTCATTGCAAAAATAGACATGAGCTTTCCAGGGTGGGTTTGGAATATCCCTCGAAGGTTTATGAATTAAAGGTTTGGATGTGAGTAGATGAGCTTTTGGAAAATGATTGAGTCATGAGTAATCTAAACTCATCCTTCATGGATTAATTTAATAGCTTTGCTGAGAAAGTGGCAGGAACTAGAAAGGAAATAAAAGTTGAAAGAGGGGGTTAGTGGGAAATGCTCTTGAAAGGTACATCATATTCCTGGTCTTTTCTCTCTGCCTTTGCTTCCTGACTTCCCTGAAGTGAGCAGCTTTTCTCCCACTGGGCATTTCTGCCATGAGCCAGGAAACCATGGAGTAAATTCCCAGGAACTATGAACTCAAATAGCCCATTTCTCCTTTAAGTTTCTTATGAAACTTTTGTTACAGGAATGAAAATTTGACCAATAATTGTACTTTGTTTTATTGTGCCTCAAAGAACACTCCTTTTGAAAACTGAAGTTTTGTGGAAATCCAGCTTTGAACAGGTTTACTGTCATCATTTTTTCTAACATCTGATAGTTTTTCAGAAATAAAGTGTTTTTAAATTAAGATGTAGCTAATGGGTTTTAGACCTAACTCTATTGAAACTATACTATAGTATTAAGATAACTTTTGCATATGCTCGAAATTTTTTTTATTTATTTTAATATTATTTTTACCTTAAAGTTTTGGAACACAATATTTTGAGTTATACCTGTGTTTTGAAAGTCTATTTTTGCACATTGCATATTTAATGTTCCTATCATACTTTGATCAATGGTATTATTCAAATTTCCCTGGCAAGAAAAACAAGATTCATAAGGTGCCAGGCACTTGTTGCAATCATCACACAATTTTGAATGGTGGTATGTAGCTAGAGATGTGCATGTTTTAGAGAAAGAGAGAGAGACAGAGACAGAGAGAGAGAGAGACAGAATGTGATGTGTGCATGCATGTGTGTACATGTGAAGGCCAAACATATCATCCCTCAATAATTGTCCACCTTCATTTTGGAGATAGCATTTCTCAGTGGGACCTGTGGCTCCCTGATTTGGCTAGACTGGCTTGCACTGGGGATCTTCCTTTCTCTGACTCTCAAGCCATGGGATTACAAGTTTGTAATGCTATGTCTAGATCTGTAAAAATGTAAATACTCATATTTCTAGGCAAGCACTTCACCATCTGAGCCATTTCTCTGTCTAGCCCCCAGGTCCTATCTTCTTCACTGAAATCTCGGGGGAATTCAGTCTCTATTGTTTTATGTTTATCAGCACTGGAGAGCTCTACTCAGATCAACCACAGTTTATGAAATGGTCTTAAAATAGAAACAGAGAAAAATCACCTTGTGAAGCATGTTTGCAGGGGATGAAGCATTCTACTGAGGTGATCATCCAAATAAAAACATTTAAAAAATCAATTTTAATGGTAAATTTCCAAACATTCATTTTGTCATTTTCTGCTTAATTTATTCTTTTGTCTATGGAGATTCAGTGTCCAGTAGATAGAAGGTTTTTAGTGACTACGGGTTGCATTAGTACCGTGATCAACTGTGATCACATGGGGACAGCATCCTGATGTTGTTTGTCAGCTCCAGCCTCTGCCCGGATGACTTCTGTGGCTTTATTTACTGAGCTGTTCCAAATTCATCCCTGCTAGGCTGTCTGTCATCTGCCATTTTTTAGTTTTTATAATATTATTAATATTATCCCTAACTCCCCTGATCATTTGTTATTTCTAATCTGTGGTCCAGAAAATCAAATATTTCTGTTATTTGAATTCAGTAAATTAATTTATTTCTTATATTTTTTTTATTGTGATTGCTTTTCTAGTAGTGAAAGGGAGAATTTAAATTGTGTGCATGAATGTTTGGATGACTGGTGCAGAAACAGACGTTCAAATTGGATCTTGGCACATAGACTCTCTATGTTTGCTTAGTATTCTGGACCTGGTTTCTCCTCAAGGCCAAAAGTTATGGGACTAGACTGTGAGATAAACTTAACCCTCTATTATCCCAGAATTATGGACTATCGCAGTATTTTAATCAGTGACTTACATTGTACAGACTCGGCTTTAGCAAGTTGCCGGTTTTTCAACTCTATTGCTGTGTCTGATTGCTCATGTAATATTAAACTGTAGTTGAACCTTAATTTCTAGAAATATGAATGAATGCTTTAAATGATAATTTCAAGAACTGATGAACTATGGAAAGTTATTCCTTTATAACCACGGAAAAATGGAAATAATGAATAATTATGCGCTTAAAATAGACACAAACCATTAGTACTTAATGTATTCTTACATTCTATTTTATTTTATGATGCCCTCACTTGTGGTCTAATATACTTCATAAACATGATGCTAAAACTGTCTTTTTGATGTTTTAATATTTTTTATTTTGGGGGATTATCATGTTTTTATCATCTTCTTTTCTTTTTTACCTTCAAGCTTTCCCATACATTTTTCCATGCTGTCTTTCAAATTCATGGCCTCTTTTTTTCCATTGATTGTTGTTATATAGATTTCTAAATATAACCTGCTCAGTCTTATTTAATGTTACTTGCATGTAGATAAGCAACCAATAGTCCTATGCAGCTATAATGTCTACAAGCCACCACAAGAACCAACATGGAATAATAATCTTAAGGGTGTAGTAGTGGTACACGTTGGCAGTAACCAACAGCTTTCTAATTGGCTTTGAGATCTGCTCAACAAGAGGGAAATTGTGCCTGACGCTGAACACTTAGCCAATTACCCAGGGCTAGTGAAGTCATGGGTGTTGAAAAAAGATTAATAACCACCCACTTTACCAAACCAGCGTAATTCAGGATAACTACATTCTAAATGTTTGTCCTTAATACCATAGACAATTGTAGTCTTCACTCTCATCAAAAATACTTCTCTTTCCAACACATGGAGATTATTACAGAAAACCATAACTAATCAAAATGCAGAGTTATGGAACCCAGTCTCAGTGCATACATCTACAAAACATTGCTATTCCTAAAGCTCAGGGAACACTGCAGAAAAGAGAGCAGAAAGACTGTAAGAATCAAAATCGGGTAGTTTGCTGTGAGGCTGTATCTCCTAAGAGTGTCAGAAGCTACACCCATCAAGTCTCACTAACATGACTGTCCAAACATGAGCTCATCAAAGACACAAACAGTGGGCATGCTAGAGTGGACTGGGGAAAGACCATGGGCCCTACATGAAGAACTACAGATAACGAAGGGATTCTGAGAGTGGTGGAAATACTCTTCTTCAGAGAAGAATGGAACAAATGGTCGCCTAATGCCCCCTTCATTTGATCTGCTTCCCCAACATATTCTCTCCTGATATATGTCTCTATAACACCACCACTAGTTATGACCTAAAAGTGATTTTCAATTTCCTCCATTCTTTTTCCTTTTATAACAAACACATCAGCAAACTTCTATTGCTTCAGCCTCAAAAACAAAACAAACTATCTTCCTGCCAATTCCCCCATCAATGCCCTTTCCTTTCTGTCTTGGCCTACGTAGCCTTCTTTCTTTCCGCTTCTCTTGCTCCCAGGAGTCTGGTGCATGTGCCTGTGCCCGTGCCCATGCCTCTGCATAAGTTTTAACTACTGTATGTGATTGCCTCTTGTCTGCTCATCAAGGTTCAGGGAAATCTCAACTCCCTACCATGGCCACAGGTTGTGGCAACATGGAAATGGCAACCAAACCAAACCAAACCAAACCAAACCGAGGGCACCTTTTGCTTGGTGCTCTGGCCATTGTTTTTGACTTCAGCCTTACTGAGGGGATGTTTGTAGCTTTGTCACAGCTAGGTCAGTGAACACACTTTACCATTTTAAAACTAGCATTACTCACGGGTGTATTTCTAAATCTTTGTAGTCAGCTTCTGATAAGGAGTTTACAGACACTTTCACGGTGGAAAGTTTTCCCAAGAAAGTAAAAGTCCTATTCAGCAAGAAATAATTTCTCTTTTTGAAAGCATATTTGAAGTGGCTGAAATTAAGATTCAGGGCCTTTCTTCTAGATAATGGATTTGGCTATTCTATTGCCCGTAAACAATTTACTTACCCAAGCTTATCCCATAAAACACAGTTCAAAGAAGATATAGTCCAAATACCTTGTTGCTATCCATTCATTGTTTGGTAGGAACAGCCATCTGAATGCATTATTCTGTATGTTACTGCTAGATATGCAATTTTTCCCCAAAGCCCCATATAAATTTTTAAAAATGAGTTCTTCCAATTTTTTTTTGTTTTCTAAAATACAGGAACATTTTATTTATTTAGTAATATTGAAGAAGGAAGGCCTGCATACAAATGCATGTTCTAAAAACTTAGCCTATATTGATGTGTTTTGAGTAGTTTCTCACTAGTTTTTTTAGCAATCAAATCAGAAGATAATTTGACTAGGTGAGTAGAGTGTAATTTTTCAATAGTATACCTTTTTTGAAATACATTTTTATTTTGTTGGTTTGTTTTTCAAGACAGGGTTTTTCTGTGTAGCCTTGGTTGTCTTGGAACTTGCTCTGTAGACCAGGCTCTCCTTGGACAGAGATCCATCTGCCTCTGCCTCCCAAGTGCTGGGATTAAAGGTATGTGCCACCACTGCTGGCTACAATACATTTCTTTATGATCAAACAGTTGTGTTGTTTTGAGTATATTCTATTTCCATGAACTCCCTTGGGTGGGTTTTCTACTTTATTTTCTGTTGCTGTGGTGAACACTCTTCCTGGGAAAGCAAGGGTTTATCTGTTTTACGTATTAGAGGCCACCATCGAGTAGAGCCAAGCTAGCTTAATTACTTGATGAAGGAGGGCCCAGGCCATTGTGGGCAGAGTCACTCCAGGACAGATGGGTCTGGGCTATGAAAGAAAACTAAGTGAGAAACCAGAAGAATCTAGGTAGAAGGCTAGACGCAGTGATCATGAGGAATGCTCCTCCCTAGAAGGAAATGCCTTACAGATGTGCCCACAGTCCAATCTGATGGAAGTAATTCTCCATTTAAGATGCTTTCTTCCCAAGTATGTCAAGTTAACAGCTAAGATTGACAGCCATCACTGTGGGTAGAAGAACAAAAAGATAACCAAGCTGGGCCTCTGCCTCCTAGTGATTGTGATCTAGTGAATGAGCGGTCTGAGAAAAACAGTAGCTATAATGTATGCCATGAGATTTAAAAATTATTCTTACAAGTTATTGGCATTATTTTCATTCCTGTTAGTATTTGTGTTTCATAGTGACACAAAGTCAATACATACCAGCTTAAGCAAACAGATTTTTATCACTAACGTGAAAGTCTTGAGACAGGACTGTTATCAGATACCTCTTGATTCAGGATCAAAGAACTTCAACAGGTGGGTTCTCTTTATCCCTCAGCTCTGCAACTATATGGGACTCATCCAGACCTAACATCCTGCAGCTCAGGTCTAGAAGGTTCAAAGGAAAGGCATACTGCTAGAAGTCCCCTTGCAGGGGTGGAGGCTGGGGTCCTATTTAGTGGTTAGAATAGAGTAGAATCCTGCTGGCTAGCTCAGGCTTTTCTATGGGATCCACCCCTGCAGAAACCACATGGCCTGAGACTGAGGCAAAGGCATGATTCTGAAGAAAGATGTAGAGGTTACAAATGTCAGAGGGATGTTGGTTGACTGGATGCTGAGAGCAGAGACAAGGGAATGCCTCTCAAGTACCAGGCTCTGTGAAGAGGCAGTTCCACATGCTTCCCTAACTCAGCAGTTTCCATAGGATCAAACATTTCCCCTCTCCATTACGCCACCATGATTCTTAGTGCTTTACATTACCAAGCCTTACCCACAGGTGATAAAATATTGAAAACCTGGATAAAAGCACTTTAAGAGTGCATTCAGTTATCATATTTCTAAATAGCTCTGAATTTAATGGTGTTTGAGGAAGCCAAGCATACAAAAGGTTAGTTTTTACCCAGTAAAATAAATAAAATGTAAAGAAGCCCTCAATAGATTACAAGGCTGTGGATGGATCTGCAGTCTACACTCCCCCACCATCATCTCTGTGCTTTGTACTCCTTACCATCCATTTAAGAAAATAGTTCTTTTATTTTTTTGAGATTATAATTACATCATTTTCCCATTCCCTTTCTTCCTTCAAAGTTCTCTCCCATATTCCTTCTTAACTCTCTTTCAAATTCATGGCCTCTTTTCATTAATTGTTTTCTCTCTCTCTCTCTCTCTTTCTCTCTCTCTCTCTCTCTCTCTCTTTCTCTTTCACTCTCTCTGTCTGTCCCATAAACACAAGTACAACCTGCTCAGTCTGTACCATGTTACATACATGTTTGTTTGCCCAGCTGATCATTTGGTACTGGGTAAGTAGCTGATGTGCTCTTCCCATTTTAATGGAAATAACTGTAGTTGAAAAGGATCCATTTCTAGGATTTTTTCCCCCTTAAGGGTCTCTGTTGACCACAAGCCCCCTCTTGCATTTGTAACATAAAATGTGTCTGAGCTTCATGAAAACCACATTGGCTTTATACTGCTGAATGTTGACTGTGCACGTTATTGAACTTGAAGGGTTATATTTAGACTTTCACAAGTGACATTTCTTTGCAAACCACATTCTGCATAAATGACTTCAAATGACCCTCACCCTGTTTATCTGCTTGTCTTCACTGTTCTCTCCATTTCTTCCTATTAATGTAGGCTTGAAATAACCTAATTTTCTTGAAATTACCCTCAAATAATTTACACAGCTTTTTTAAAGTTTATTTTTACACAAATTTGTATGATTAGTAAGATCTACTAGACCTCAAATGCAAATAGCGGATGCCATGCTTGAAGGAAGCTGGGGTAAAGCCACATGTTAATCCGTTTATCATGACAGAAAATGAGCCTTAGTCCAGGGAAGGGCTGAGTAGATACTGTCAGTGGTAAGGTGAGGGAGAAATGAACTATGGAATTAGCATTTAAAATTCACAGCGTGAATCTGAATATTTGAAAAGAACTTATACATTGACCCTTCTGATGTTTAACAGGGAGAAGCATTCAATTTGCATTTCATTAAAACTACCAGAACTCAGAGAGAGGAGCCAGTCTTCCTCATAATTAAAAGCAGAACCATACTGAATCCTCTCTAACGAAAGTTTCATATATTTTCCAGATTTATATGACACAGGTTCTTATTTACATGAACTATAAGAGATGGTGATTGGAAGGGATCAATAAATGCTACTGTTAGTTTGGTGGTCAAATTTTTCATTTTTCATCACTGGCAGAGAAATATACCTTATTTTTAACACATAAACCTGATGGATTCACAAGGCATTTATTTATCTACTTATTTATGTATTTATGTATTTATTTATTAATTTAGTAAAGATACCTGCCTGTGGAATGCCTGGGGAATGTTAATATAGTTTATGGCATCTTGATTTTTTTTTTGTTTCTCCTATATTAAAAAAAGGAGATAATTTGGGATTGTACAAATTGCTACGGATGAATTGGTGATAACAGAGCTCAGCCATTAAGACCATTGGTTGTTTTTGCAGAGGACCCAGGTTCAATTCCTAGCGCCCTTCTTGGTGGCTCACAACCATCCATGACCCCAGTTGACCTCCATAGGCACCAAGTATTTATATGGTTCACACACATACATGCATGTAATGCACAGACACATAAAACATAAATACATTGAAATAATTTGGTGATAAAACATTACTATTCTTATAAAGGCAAGTTTTATTTCTATGTTCACAATTTGGTGTCACAAACAAAGAGACATTTGAACAACCATTATGATTTTGTATTCAGTTAAAGTTAGCTATCAGAGTCTTGATAAACTTAGATTTTAATGTTTTTTTATTATGATTGTTATATTTATACTTTAAAAACTTCTTTTGCTTATTGTTTTCATTGGAACTTAGTCTGTGAATTTTATCATGATTCTTTGTTAACTGACAGTTTGCTAATTGAGTTTATTAATTATGATATAATAAATACATTGATGTTACACCACTGAAGACCAGAAATTCTCTTTCACATCATATTCCAGGTGGCACATGGACATTTTAAAAATACACTTTAAGAGAAAAGGGGTCTGCTTCTGTTGAATAGTTGAAATGGCATCTATAGTAACTGTTTTAATTCTTCATACCTCATTATTTTTTTTAAAAAAATATTTTATGTGTGTATTTTCCTACTTGTAAGTCATGTACCTGGTGCTCAGGGAGGCCAGGAAATGTTATCAGGTCCCCTGGATTTGAAATAGCAGATGGTTATGAGCCACATATGGGTGCTGGGAATCAAACCCAGCTCCTCTGGAAGAGCAGCCAGAGCTCTTAACCACTGAGCCACCTTGTCAGTGGAAGTTTTAAAAGTCTAGTTGAAATGTAGACTCCTGACACTACTGATGGATGTGAAAGCTTTTTTTGCGCAGCAGGGAATAGGGTTAAGATGGTAAGTGTTATGTTCCATACATTTCTCCATAGTAAAATGAATCAAAGGCAGACGAGTTGTTATTAAGAGTGATAGCTGGGTTTAGACAATAGACCTAATAAATTCTTAGAAATTATGAGGTCCACTTCTGGGTCTTTGTAGATGATAAAAGAGATAGTCAAGGAAGTTACAATGTCATGTTCTTGTATAGATTACTAGTATAAGGAGAATCAATAAAAGTTCCTGGATTTTTTTTTTTGAAATCTCTGTTTTTGAAAGAATGTTTAAATCTTTGAATTGCTATCTTTCTTCAGTTTTTGAAAACATGCCCTTATATGTTAATTATTGCTTGTGTCTTATTGTCTTCCTCTCTGAGATTTTTAGATACATACACCTGGTCTCTGATACTTGCTTCTGTATTTTCTATTCTTTTCTCAATTTGTACTTCGTCCCAGTTTATTTCTTATGATTTATAGTCTTGTTTACTATTTGGTCATGTCTATAAAATCTGTTTATAATCTCAGATACTGTTTGAAAATCTGCTAATTTATTCTTTAGTTTCTAACTTTCTGCTAGAAATGAAATATTGCCTTTTACCTATTTGAATGTTATAAGCAGGCTTATTTAAAAACCTGTGTCTAGCTGAATATGATGCTATATGCCTATCCCAGCACTGTGAGGTTGAGGTAAGAGACTCATGACTTTGAGTCAGTCTGGCCTATACTGTAAGTTCAAGGTCATCATGCACTGCATGTGATCCTACTGTACATAGCAAAATAACCCCCAAATCCATGTCTGAAAATACTTGTATCTAGAAACCTTTCACTGTTTTTGCTGTCTTTTATTCATGTGGTCTTATTTCTCTGTATAACCTTTGATTGTATCTGAAGTTTGTGTTTAAAAATTTGCTTACAGAAATAATTCAGTCTAAAATGAAAACTTTTCTTTCTGGAGAAGATCTTCTTTTGGTGGAATATTGGGGGGAACCAGAAATTGTGGATGCACTTAAGAATTGACATTTTCCTTCTGAGCTGTAGAGAAGATTTAAAATTGAGTTTTATTGCCTATGAGGGCCTGCTTACTGCTTGTTTTCCATTATTTGAAGATTTATTAACATTTTAAATGTGTCTGTGCACATGGATGCAGGTGCCCTGGAGGCCAGAAGAGGGCACCAGATCTCACAGTGTTGGGGTTACATATGTTTATGAACTGCCTGACTTGCTGGAAATCAAACTCAGTTCCTCTGCAATAGCAGTATGTGTTCTTAACTGCTGAGCCATCTTACCAGTCTTCAGTTTTCCTTTATTCAAAGATGCAGGTTTTGGCATCCCAACCCCAAACACTAGGATTTATATAAGCATGCTAAATGCAGAAACTTACATACATAGGTGCCAAGACTGAGTGCTTCATGGCTTTCAGCATCCCCTGGAATTTTTCACCTAAGTTAAAAGTACATATAATACGAAACTCACTTCTCTGCCTCTTTTTTCAGTTTTTGAGATCAGGCTCCAGCTATTATTTTGAGAAAGCCCTGATATCCTCAAGTGGATGTTTCTAAAATATTCCATCCATGTTTTGTGCTGCCCTCAGCACAAGAATAGTTTTAAACAACCTAATATGTGACTAGATTGGAAAGTGCTTAGACTTGTTTTATTATTTTAAAAAATAATACTGATCACTTTAGGAAAAAAGTGCATACCTAATGGTAGAAGAGTAGGAAACTTCTCACTAGTTCTATTTTTGTGTATTTTTTGATCTCTTCTTCATACCTTTTAAGTTAAATCATTTGCATGTTACTCTCTGTGTACATATACAAATGCTTATGCACATGTACATATATACATATACAAATGTATATATATGTAACACAATACACCTAATAGATATGCATATATATTTATATCATATATACACATCCTAATCATCTGCATATATATCATATATGTACACTTCACATACATGAGTATGAATATACATGTGCATATACATATATATCATATAAATATGTATATATACACATATACATCTACTTGTAACTCAACAGGTACTCACACATTTCCCCATGGTCATGTAGTCTGCTGGCTGACCATTTTGCTAAGTGTATGATGTGTTGGGTGGCATCAGTTTATGCAATAATCCTTTTACATTTTATCACATAGGTTGAATTCAACTGCTCAATCTTATAAGTAAAATGTCAGTAAACCTATCTATGCTCAAAATACTTTACTTAAAATTAAGATTATTAACTGAGGACAAACATTTAGAGATTATACTACTATTTTGAGGAGATGCTTATTTTGAAGCCTCCTGGAATGGTTTACTAAATTACCCGCCTTCAGACAAATTGGGTGTTTCACTCTGTCAGAATACAGTCTATGGATGAAGCTGTGTGAAGACATTTCTGAGTGTTTGTGAGAAAAGTCTAAGTAAAAAAGACAAGAGTTTTGTAACCTCTGTGTCTCCATAACATAGACTTGTTCTTGGAATGTACTTTTGTGCCCCTTGCAGATATAGTGAATAGGAGGGAGTTCACTTTCCATTACCCATTACTATTTACATGATGTTTCTGAATGAGTTTCACTTGTGACTGTAGCTTAAACTCATAGGACCTTGCTTAAACTTCAGGATACCCTCAGAGTATAAATTCATGCTCTGAAAAAATTGGCTATGGAAGGAGACTTTAGTCCACCTCATTTCTAGGCACCACTGTTCCAGGTTCATACTGTCAACTAGAGAGTTAACATCACTCATTCATGTCCAAAGTTTCTTCTTTCATTGCTTTGTCAAATCATATTCTGCACACAATCATTAACACTTGTGTAAGGTACATTTTGCCTTGAGGAAAGCCTAATTTAATCAAGAATAGTGATGACAACTATTTAATTTTTAATCACTTTGTGAATATGACTGAAGTTGAGTAGTTGTTCTTAGTAAGAAAGGAATAGTTAACCCTGTAAGAGCTAACTAATAACCCTCCTGATATTTTATATAATGTTTTATTTCTGTCTAGTATAAAATTGACTTTGGCTTTGATGAAGTTAAACAATCCTAGGGTTTATTTAAAATAATTATCATGCTGTGTTTCTTTATTATACTATTTTTGGCTGACTAAATTGAGGAGAGGAGGGGATTTAATATTTTTTTTTTTTTTTTTAAAAAAAGCACTGGGCAAAACAAAATAATGGACAAACAACAACATTTTAGGGATTCATTGTTGAGAAGAGACTCCATGACCACTGAAACTCTTACAAAGGAAAATGTTTAATTGGGGCTGGCTTACAGTTCAGAGGTTTAGTCCATTATCATCATGGTAGGAAGCATGACGGGTGGCAGGCAGTCATGATGCTGAGGAGGGAGCTGAGAGTGCTACATCTGGATCCTCAGTGAGGGGAGAGAGAGAGAGAGAGAGAGAGAGAGAGAGAGAGAGAGAGAGAGAGAGAGAGAGAGACACACACACACACACACACACACACACACACACCACCCCCACACACGCTGGGCTGGCTTGAGCTTCTGAGACCTCAAAGCCTTTCTTACTGACACAGTTCTTCCAACAAAGCCACTCCCTATGGGCCATTTTCATTTAAATAGCCACAAACAATGACAACAATAAACAAACAAAAAAAATGAGCAAACCTTTCTAGACACATTATTGTAAGAACATTTTCCCCCTCTGGTCCCTAGTGCCCCCGCTTTGTACAACAGTGAAGAACTGAGTCATATTCTGCTTGTTCTTTGCTGCTGTGTAGCCATGGGGCAAGTCCACACATTAAATTCTGGTTAAGCTCTTCTGGAGGCATGGGGACAACTTAAATATCTCAACAACCAGATACACAAATATTGCTATCTTCCTACAATAATGTGGTGAAGTTAATCAATCTTTTATTTTTATTTTATGTGTATGGGTGTTTTGCCTGTATGTATGTCTGGATATACCATCTTTAGAGGCCAGGATTGGGATCCTCTTGGACTGGAGTTCTAAATAGTTGTGAGTTGCTATGTAGGTGTCAAGAATCTACCCCAAGTCCTATTGAAGAGCAGTCAGTGTTCTTAATTGCTGAGCCATCTCTTCAGCCCCAAATTAAAGAGTCTTAGAGTTGTAAAATTATCTTAAGTTCTTGGAATGATAGGCTGTATTTAATGAAAAGTAAAGATAAGTAAAACTATTTTTCAAATATCTCATTGGAATATGCAGATTCAGACATAGTAATTGTCAAAGTGAAGATATTAAGTCATTGTGTGGAATTTAATGGCAGCATCTAAAAGTCATGACATTTTTTGTTTGATGTGCTGGGCCTAATTTATATGTAAATATAGGCTCTGTAGTATTACCTAGGCATTTAAATGCTGTCTGAATGGCTTATTCAGGAAGCTGATATAGATCTCTGAACATTGTGCTAGCAAGGTGTTCTATAAAACATAACTTATTATGTATATTTTCAAAAATACAAAGACCATGCACAGTGATTTTATATGAAATAGATTCTATCCATATTGGGGCATATAATTATAATTAATTTTCAGTAAAATTACTTTTGTACCATTTCTGAAGTTTTGTAGGAGGATTGATGCGTAGAATGAGAACAATAACAAATTTCCATGGTGACCTTGAGGGTATTATGAAGGCTTCACCAATGCTAGGGCACAGGAAATGCTACCCCAAATATGGCATCTTGGCATGTTCAATATTTTAAGCTGAAAGAAATTGAGAAGCCACAGTAGGAAAAAGTCTCGCCCACTTCCCTCTTGGATACCATCGCATCATAGGTGTTAAACCCAGTACCTGGGGATGTTAGTCACAGAGGCTGCTGAAAATATCAATGAATGGCCTTGCCAACTTTCCTCTAGAGGAAACACTCCAATTACATCCCATTATCATTATACCCTTTATGAAGATTTCTGTATAACTGTCACTTCTTCATCACCTATGAAAGGAAAAGTAAAGACCTAAGTGTAAGACCTGAACATTCTAGAAGGAATCTAGGGGACAGCTTCTTTGACACTGGTCTCTGCAATAATTCGAACATCACACCAAAAGCTCAGACTACAAAAGTAAAAAAAACCAACAACAACAAAAAAACCCTAACAAATAAAAAGCCAAACTGTAGCCCAGTCAATATGCTGAAAAGACAATAGCCCGATAGCCATCAAAACATGCATGCAAGCTATGTATCTGATAAGAGGGTCACATTAAACTTATGAATAATTTTTATTATTTAATAGTAGAAAAGTAAATAATGTAGTTAAAAATAGGCAATGACTTGAACAGATATTTCTTGAAGGAGACAAAAAGATGGCCGCCATGTTTATGAAAAGATGCTCAATGTCAGAAATCACCAGGGAGGTGGAAATCTTCCCTCATATCTTATTCAAGATCATTATTCTTTTTTTCTTTTTATTTATAAAATAAAGTCTTTTTTTTTATCCATGTCTCCCCTTGCTCCCCCTCCCTTCCCCCTCCCAACCCCTCCTGGTCAGCCTTCAGCCTCTCTTCTCCCCATCCCCCCACATTCCCATCCCCTCCCAGAAAGGGCAAGAAGTTCCAAGGTGGATCAGCTTGGTATCTACTCCAGGCAAGTCTGATTTCCTCATCCTAATATCAAGACTGGGTTAAGTATTTCTCTGGAGGGAATGGGCTTCAAAGTGCCAGTCCATGTACAGAAACACAGTCTGATCCCTCCCCTTGAGGCTCCACATACTGCCCATGTCAGTGGACAGTTGCCTATCCTTGGAGAGCATAGCTCCTTTTCCTGATGGTTCCCCTGTGGCTATTCTTGATTCAGTGAGCACCTCAGAGTTCCAACCAGCCATCACTGAGAATTTTCCTCATATTCCCTATCCCCTTGCTCATATAGATTCTCCTCTCCTGCTCTCAGCTGGACCAGCTACACAGCCCAGTGCTCAGCCATGTATCCCTGCCTCTACCTCTATTCATTGTTGGATGTAAGTTCTGTTATGGCACTTGAGGTGGCTATTCATTTGATTATAAGGGAAGTCCTGTCTAGGCAACACCTTTACTATTGGTTGGAAACCTAGTCAGGGTCATCCTGTGAGTTCTTGAAGGTTTCTCTAGCACCTGGTCTCTTTCCAACCCCATATTAGCTTCCTCTTTTAAGATCTCCATCTCTTTTTTTCCTCCATCCTTGTTGTTTCTTTTACTCAGTCATCTCCTTAACTGGATGGTAGTGTGTACAAAAATTCAAATAGATCCAAGCCTGTCACCCTGCACAAAACTCGAGTCCAAGTGAATCAAAGACGTCAACATAAACCCAGCTACACTAAACTTGATAGAAAAAAAGTGGGAAATACCCTCCAATGCATTGGCACAGATGATCACTTCCTAAATATAACACCAGTAGCAAAGACACTAAAAACAACAATCAATAAGTGGGACTTCCTGAAACTGAGAAGCTTCTGTAAAGCCAAGGACACAGTCACTAAGACAAAACAGACAAGCCTACAGAATGGGAAAAGATTTTCACCAACCCTACCACTGACAGAGGACTGACCTCTAAAATATATAGAGAACTCAAGAATCTAGAGCCCCAAGCCCTGAATACCCAATTTAAAAATGGGGTTCAGAACTAAAAAGGGAATTCTCAACAAATAATTACAAGTGGCTGAAAGGCACTTGAAAAGTTGCTCAACATCTTTAGCCATTAGAGAAATGCAAATCAAAACAACCTTGGGATACCACCTTACACCTGTCAGAATGGCTAAGATCAGAAACACAGATGACAGCCTATGCTGGAGAGGATGTTGAGCAAGGGGAACACTCCTCCATTGTTGGTGGGAGTGTAAACTTGTTCAAGATCATTATTCTAAGAAAGATGGAACTAATAATAAACATTGGTGAGAGTGTTGGGAAAAGCAAACTCTAAGGGTACAGACTGGGGCCAGCTGTTATGAAAACCGTATGGTAGTTCTTAAAAATAAAATTACACAAGACACAGCAACTCCTCTTCTGAGTATATATTCAAAGGAGAGGAAATTCATTTTTTTCCCTCTGAAGATATTGGCAGCTCTAGGTTAATTGCAGTATTCCTTACAATAACCAAAATGGCATGACCTTCATGCTCATTCATGACAAATAAATAGAGAATTTATGCCGCACACAAAAGGATGTTATTCAGCCCTGGGAAGGGAGATGCCACTATTTGTTACAATATGACTAGTGGATAGGATATTATGCTATGTGAAATGAGTCAAACATAGGAGGAAAAATATTCCATGACTCATTCAAGTGTGGAATTTTTATTAAGTCCAATACACAGAAATAGAGAATAACTTAGTGGCTCCCAAAGACTTGGGTAGTGGAAGGGATAAGGAGATGTATAAGAGAGACAAGAGAACCAAGCTTAGGGATTTAATGTACAACATGAGGACCAATGTTAACAAAGTTATATTATAATTGGAGAGATTTTTATCATGAATAAAGTCATATTTTTTATCTGTGTATATCCTTGTTTGAGCTCCCTTCCCCCTCCCACCCCTTCCAGTCACTCTCTCTTCTCCACATCTCTTTATCTCCTCCCCAGCAAGGGCAGGAGGTCCTAAGGTCCCAATATGTCTTAGTTCAGCATCCACTCCAGGCAGATCCACTTTCCTCACCCCAACATCAAGACTGGGTCAAGTGTTGCTCTGGAGGGAGTGGAATCCAAGGTGCCAGTCCAAGGTCTTTCAGATCCCAAGCTGTTCAGTGTTTGTGGTTTGCAGCATGGACATGCTTTGCCTTTTGCTTTTTTGTTTAGAGTCCACTAATGAGTGAGTACATCCCCTGCTTATCTTTCTGGGTTTGTGATACCTCGCCCAGGAGGATATTCTCCAAATCCATCCATTTGCCTGCAAATTTTAGGATATCATTTTTTTCTTACTGCTGAGTAGTACTCCATTGTGTAGATGTACCACAGTTTGCTAATCCATTCTTCAGTTGAGGGGATTTTCTGGGAGTGGGTTGTTATGTCCCCCTTCTCATTTCTGATTTTGTTGATTTGGATAGTCTCTGCTTTTTGGTTAGTTTGGTTAGTTTGGATAAGGGTTTATCTATCTTGTTGACTTTCTCAAAGAACCAACTCTTTGATTCATTGATTCTTTGTATTGTTCTTTTTGTTTCAATTTTATTGATTTCAGCTCTAAGTTTGATTATTTCTTGCTATCTACTCATTCTAGGTGAGTTTGCTTCTAATTATTATAGGGCCATTAGCTGTGTTAGTTAGCCATTAGTTCTCTAGTGTGAGATTTCTCTAGTCTTTTCATGTAGGCATCTAGTGCTATGAATTTTCCTCTTAAGACTGCTTTCATTGTGTCCCACAAGTTTGAGTACATTGTGGATTCATTTTCATTAAATTCTAGGAAGACTTTGATTTCTTTCTTAATTTCTTCCTTGACCCAGAGGTGGTTCGGTTGAGTGATGTTTAGTTTCAGGCTTTCTGTGATTTTTGATGTTGAACTCAAACTTTAGGCCCTGGTGGTCTGACATGATACAAGGGATTATTTCCATTTTTTGTATCTATTGATATTTTGCCTTATGACCAGTTATGTGGTCAATTTTAGGGAAAGTTCCATGTGGTGCTGAGAAATGTGAATATTCCTTTGCATTTGGGTGGAAGCTTCTTTAAATATCTATTAAATCCATTTGCATCATAACCTCTGTTAGACTGCCTATTTCCCTGTTGAGTTTCTGTCTGGTTAACCTATCCAGGGGTGAAAGTGGGGTATTGAAGTCTCTCACTAATAGGGTGTGAGGAGTGATATGGAATTTGAGCTTTAGTTGTGTTTCTTTTACATAGATAGGTGCCCGTATATTAGGGGCCTAAATATTCAGGATTGAAATCTCCTCTTGACCAATTTTTCCTGCAATAAATAAGTAATGTCAACCTTGGTCCCTTTTAATTGATTTTAGTTTAAACTCTACTTTGTTAGATATTAGGATGGCAACCCCAGCTTGTTTCTTCGCGCCATTTGATTGGAATATCTTTTCCCAACCCTTTACTCTGAGCCTGTGTCTATCTGTGGTTGAGGTGTGTCTCTTGTATGCAGCAGAAGGATGCCTTCTGCTTTTGTATCCATTGTGTTAGTGTGTGTCTTTTTATAGGTGAGTTGAGTTCCTTGATATTAAGGGATATTAGTGACCACTGATCGATATTTTCTGTTATTTTTGGTGGTAGCGTGTATGTATTTCCTTTCTCTGGGCTTTTCTTCTGTTGATTATTGATTGTTTGCAGTTTCATGGTGTATCTGGGGTCCTTAGGTTGGAGTTTTCCCTCTCATGCTTTCTGGAGGTCCAGATTGGTAGATAGATATTGTTTCAGTCTGACTTTGTCATGAAATATCTTGTTTACTCCATCTATGGTGATTGATAATTTTGCAGGGTATAGTAGTCTAGGTTGGCAGCCATGCTCTTTTAGTGTCTCTATAACTTCTGATCAAGCCCTTCTTGCTTTCATTTCCATTGAATAGTCAGGTGTTATTGTGATGGGTCTGCCTTTATATGTGAGTTGGCCCTTTTCTTTTGCAGCTCTTAACATTTTTTCTTTGTATGTTTTTTGGCTTGATTATTATGTGGCAAGCAGCCTTCTTTTGGGTCAAATCTATTTGGTGTTCTGTAAGCTTCTTGTATCTTTATAGGCATTTCTTTCTTTAAGTTGGGAAAGTTTTCTTCTATGATTTTATTGAATACATTATCTGTGCCTTTGAGCTGGTATTCTTCTCCTTCTTCTATTCCTATTATTCTCAGATTAGGTCTTCATGGTGTCCCACATTTCCTGAACTTTTTATGTTATGGCTTTTTTGGTTTTAGCATTTTCTTTGACTGATATATCTATTTCTGCTACTGAATCTTTCACTCCAGAGATTCTGTCTTCCATCTTTTGGATTCTTTTGGTTATGCTTGTATCTGTAGTTCCAGCTCTTTTCTTCAGATATTCTATTTCCATCTTTGCCTCATTTTATGCCTTTTTCATTGCTTCTATTTCAGTTTTTAGTTCCTGGAATGATTTTTTTGATTTTTTTGGTTTATCTTTTCTTAGTTTTCTTTCAAGGATTTGTTCATCTCTTCCAATTTTTTGTTTGTATTTTCTTTTATTTCTTTAAGGGAATTTTTTATATCTTCTTTGAAGGCTTTAATAATCTTCATAAGGATGTTTTTGGTGTTGTTTCCTTCTGTTTCCTCTTCATTTCTCTGTCAGGTCTTGTAGTTGTAGAACCACCAGTTTCTTCTGGTGTTGCCTTGTTGTTCTTTATATTATTGTATGTATTTTTGCACTGGCATCTGCCCATGGCTTCAGTGGTTCATGATTAGGCAGCTCCTAGTCAGTTGTGGCAAGAGGGCTCATGTGTCTCCTGTCTCCTCTGAGCAAGGATTCTGCTTGATCTCTGACTCTGCTCTGGACAGGGGTCTGAATTTCAAAGCCTCAGTCCTCTGATGAAGCAGTTTTCCCTGGAGGCGGGTCCCGGCCTTGCAAGGTCCCCTCTTTTAGGTATCGCTGGGGGAGCCCCTCACAGCCAAAGCCTTTTTCCTGTCTGCTAGGAAGAGTCTGAGATCAGAAGATCAGACCCTAGGAATTGACCCTGGTCCTGGAGAGGGACTCTAATTGGAGAGATTTTTAAAATGAGATTTTAGCTGTTTTTGTCATACCTTCCCTAACTATGAGATGGTAAATAAGGATCTGCTTCACTGCACTAACATTTTGCTATTTCGATGCCTCTCCTAACTTACAAATCTTATACAAACTTATACACAATTTAAATAAATAAATAAATAAACAAACGGACTTATTTTTGTGTGTATGTATATATTTTTGGACTTCTGAAGGCTCTCACATCATCAAAACTTGTTACTCTTCACTCTCATTAATTATTATGAAGGGGTTAACTATGACTCTTATGAAGAAGAAACAATATTATTTTCTTGTCTCACCCTATATAGCACGTGCAATTTGCAATTCTAACTTGCACTCTTCTTTGGATGCCAGCTGTGTGAAGAACGTCAGCTGAGTTCTGACTAGTTTGTAGCAGATGAACAGCCAAGCAGTACAGCGTAATTAGCCTCGAGCACTTGAGCAGACTCTTGTAGACAGGGTTTAGTTGTACATATGATAAGCATAGGGGCTTCCTGATGCTCAGAGGCTTTCTTGGTCCTCACAGTCAATCATCATCCCACCCCTCCCCTCATCTACAGGGCCATCTGCTTTGCATGGTGCAAAAAGCATGCCCAGAGAAGGGACTATTTGATAATTGGTATTCATCTTTCTGTGTAGGCTATTTCTTCATAGGCTTTGAATATGAGCAGATCAAGACAGCCATTGCTTGGTTCCACATATCTGAAGCCCTAATTATAAAAAATGTAACTACGAATGGCTGAAAGGCACCTGAAAAAGTGCTCTTCATCTTTAGCCATAAGAGAAATGCAAATCAAAACAACTTTGAGATACCACCTAACACCTGTTAGATTGACTAAGATAAAAGGTACAGATGACAGCTTATGCTGGAGAGGATGCGGAACAAGGGGAACACTCCTCCATTGTTGGTGGGAGTGTAAGCTTGT
>PVIH01024100.1:0-23483 GCA_004025045.1 Sigmodon hispidus
TGCTACCAAGTTAATAGTCTCTCTTTTTGTGTCTTTTAAGTACAAATGAGGTTGATTTCACATTGTATTCAAATCTTCCATTTAAAGTGGATAATTTAGCATTTTCACAGACAATTTCAATTTTCACCAAGTAATTTACTACACTTCTCTAGTTGTGATCCTTACCAAGCACTCCCTAGTCTCCTAAACATAAGCAAAAACAGTACAGAGTTTGTCTTTATAAGTTTGCCTGGTACAGATATGTCACATAAATAAAATGATATAACATGAAAAAAAAAAGACTGTTTTTGCACAATACCCTTAAAAGAACAAGATAAAGAAAAATTCGCCTTTACACTGTACACTTAACAGTAATTCTCGGCCAGTAAAGAGATATCAGTGGAGGGTTTTCCCTCAAGCAATGCTGTCTAGATCTATGCTATGTCAGCATTTTGTACAAAAGTCAATAGAAAAAATTTTCAGCAGTTTCCTCAAATCCATAATATACCATTACATGGAAGACATCCTATTGGCAGATTCAAACACTGATAGTCTAGAAAAATATGTTTGTGGAAGTGAAAAAAAATTGCCTGCATAGGGATTACAAACAGCCCCTGAAAAAAACAAAGAGAAAATTCTATTAATTATTTAGGCTATAAAATAGACCTTCAAAAATTAGACCCCAATAGGTCCAAATTCAGATAGATTAAAGACTTTAAAGAATTTTCAGAGATTACTAGGATTTATTGCCAATTTATGATTCACTACTGGAATAAAAAATGATGAGCTAGATAATTTGTTTAAAACTTTAAATGGTGAAAAGGACATAAATAGTCCAAGAGAATGGTCACCTGAAGCTGAGAGAGAATTAGCTTTGGTAGAAGAGAAATTACATGATGCACATGTGGATAGTGAGTATCCAGACTTTAATCATATCCTAGTTATCTTGCCCTCTAAGCATTACCCTACAGGAATTTTAATGCAGAGGGAAAATGTTAAATTAGAATGGATATTTCTACCACATAAACTGAGTAAAAAATTAAAAATGTATGTGAAAAAGATTTCTGATTTGATCTTTAAAGGGAAATTAAGCCTTCGTCAATTAACAGGAATAGACCCAGCAGGAATTGTTGTACATTTAACTAATGAAGAATTTGACCAATTATGAGTAGAAAGTGAACCTTGGCAAAGAGCCTCCAGTAATTTTTTGGGAGATATTAACCACAAATATCCTCAGAGCAAAAGAACTGAATTTTTAAAGAAAACTACTTACATTCCTTCTTGTGTTGTATGAGATAAACCAATTACTGGAGCCTCCACATTTTATACCAGTGCAAATAAGTCAGGAAAGGCAGGTTACAATTCAGAAAATATATGTAAAGTGGCTCAAAACCCTTATAATTCTGTTCAAAAGTCAGAATTATATGGTATTGTGATGGTATTAATGGATTTTACCCAAGTTCTCAGCATAATCACTGATTCTCAAAATGCAGAAAGAGTTGTTTTACACATTGGAACTTCTGATTTTATTAATGAGGAGTCAGAATTAACTTCATTATTTTTTCAGTTACAAGAAATAATCAGCAATAGGGGTCATCCCTTCTATATAACACACATTCAATTCCATACAGTACTGCGAGGTCCATTAGCACAAGATAATGATGAAATTGATAAATTATTAATAGGAAATGTGGTAGATGCCTCAGTGTTTCATAAAAAGCATTATGTTAATAGTAAGGGATTAAAAAATATATTTTCATCACTTGGCAACAAGCCAAAGAAATTACAAAATGATCCCCTACCTGTTACTTCTATAATCAAACTCTATTACCAACAGTGGCTAACCCTAAAGGTATACATAGAAATAAAATCTGGCAGATGGATTTGTTTCATTTTACAGAATTTGGAAAATCTACATCATATAAAAGATAGGTTTTTGGTATTTCAATGGGCAACTGCTTTGAGTTCAGAAAAGGATGCTTCTGTAATCACACCTTTACTAGAAGTTATGGCCATCATGTGAATACCTATAGAGATTAAGACAGACAATGCTCCAGCATATGTCTATAGTAAAATGACACAATTTTTTTGCACATTATAATATAAAGCACATTACAGTAATAGCACATAATCCTACAGGGCAAGCAGTCATAGAGAGATCAAATTGAACTCTGGTGGAGAGGTTAAATAAACAGAAAGGAGTAACAAAGACCACTGGAAATAGACTCTATAGTGCTTTATTAACTTTGAATTTTCTCAATGCTGATGAGAAAGGAATAATAGCTGCTGAATGGCATTGGACTATAGAAAAAAACAAATGAGCTAAACTAGGCCATCTATTTCAAAGATGTACTGACCTTAGAATGGAAGCCAGGCAGTGTGCTACATTGGGGAAAGGGTTGCTTTTGTTTCTACAGGTGAAGAAAAGTTATGGGTACCATCAAAATTAATAAAAACTTGATTGGAACCAGAAAAACTTCAAGAACATAAGAATTGATGGCCCATCTACCCATATTACAATTCTTACAGGTTGTAAGAGAAAACAAAGGGTTGGGGCAGGTTTTTGTTTGTATCTTTACAGAAAGCTAGAAATCCCCATCTTCAGGAGGATAAAAGACCTTGAACATCTAGAACATACAACAAAAGGGAAGCTATCCAGAAAAATTCAGAAGCAAAAGAATATCACATCAATTGGCAACAATATACTCGATATGGTAAAAATCTTTTTTCTTAACCTCTGTCTTTAATGACAAGATAAGTGATATGTCCAATTAAATTATAAATTAAAGTTGGCTTTGGAGTTGGAGACTAGTTCTTTCCTTCTCTAAACCCAAGCATACTTGTTAAAGGAAATGGAAAAATCTCTGTATCATATCAGAAGAGCCACCTGATAAGTGACAAAAGAATGACTAAATACAAGGAACAGTTATGTTGTCACTAATCTTATTCTGAATAAAAAATGTTTGTATTTAGTTTCCTGTATATTGTGTTAGGTTTTAGTCTCTTACCAGTTTTCTGCAGTGGTCCATGACAATGCGTAATTGTGAACTAGAAATATCCAAAAGGAAGATGGGGCTCTACAATGAGGATATCACATGGACCTTTGTCATAACAAAGGCTCCAGGCTGACAAACACCAACCAAAGATCAGATTTGGAATACAAACTGCTCAGGACACTTTCAAGGTGGCTAGCTGAGATGAACCAGCTTCAAGACTGTTCTAGCGAGGACCTGAGACAAGCTGTGCACTTTCCTGCTATTCAGAGACTGGATAACAAACAATACAGCTACACATTTCAGGACTTGACAATCAGTAACACTGTTCAGGATCCCCTAAAGATGCTGTTGCCCCCCAGACATCAGGAAGTAAATTTAAGAACATGAGGCTCACATTCCCAAGAGGTGGGTTGGGTGGCTATTGGTATTTTAATGGGTTGTAGATGATTGTTGTTGTTTAGGGTAATTAGTTAAAAAATCGTTATTGGTCATGGTTAGAAAAAATTAAACAAGAGAGATTAGATTTAAAGTTCTTATTAAAATAGAAAAATGGATACAGATAAAATAGTATATAAGGGTAGATTATTGAATTTACTTAAAAAAGAAATTATTAGCTTTAAATATTTAATATTGGATTTGAGTTTTTGTATATTGTATGCAAATTGTGTATCTTGATGTAAGGTTGAGATTAATATTTTCATTGTAGATATAATTTTGTTTGTTCAAGGTATTATACAATGTAATATAATGCTAGTCCAGGAAAGTTATTTCCAATTAATTAAGATATAAAGAAATACAAGTTAGTAGATAGACATTACAATCAAACATATTGTCATATTAGATATGCTTTGAAGATCAGATATATATTAGATGGACAGGTCTTCTTCAAACACTTCAGAGATCCATAGAATATGGCATTTAAGAAATTTCAAAAACATAGGTTATGCTTTTTTTTTGACAATGGGACATCTGCTCCTGGCAGCAACAATCCACTTCAGAGATGATTATGGAAATCAAGGAAACTCCTCCATATGAGCTGACCTTCTTTGTGACAAAAATTAGCCACTAGGCAAGAAAGTACTTTTACTTTGACTGCTGATAATATGATATTCAAAATGGAAAAACAGGAGAAACACACAAAAGTATTGCTGAACCTTGCAAAAACAATCTACAAAGGACGTTGTTAATATCCTTCTTCCCAGAGAAGTATGTCAGATATACTAGGCCTATATGACTAACATGGATGCTTCAACAACACAGAAGAACTTTGGGTGACTGTCTAGGCAGCCAGCTGTTTCATTTTTTACTTTCTCGGAAGTTGCTATTTGCTTAATATTATTTCCTTTTTGGGTTTCTGAAGAATTTGATGATCAAAAAGTTAATATTTATAGTTATATAGTGACTGTTTTAGAAAAGAAAATTACATAGTCAATAAGAAAAAAACAACAGCCTACAGAATGGGAAAAGATTTTCACCAACTCTACAAGTGACAGAGCATTGATCTCTAAATTATATATAAAACACAAGAAAGTAGATCCCTAAATCTTTAATAACCCAATCAAAAAATGCAGTTCAGGACTAAAAAGGGAATTTTCAGCAGAAGAATTAAAAATGCTTGAAAGACACTTGAAAAAGTGCTCAACATCTTTATCCATCAGAAATGCAAATCAAAGCAACTTTAAGATACCGCCTCACACCTGTCAGATTGGCTAAGATAAAAGACACAGACGACAGCCTATGCTGGACAGGTTGGGGAGTAAGGGGAACACTTCTCCATTGTTGGTAGGAGTGTAAGCTGGTTCAGCCACTCTGGAATGCAGTACCAGGTTTCTCAGAAAACTGGGAATCAATCTCCCCAAAGACCAAGCAATAACACTACTGGACATATACTCTGAAGATGCACATTTGCACTCCAAAGGCATTAGCTCCAATATGTTTATAGCAGCATTACTCATAAATGCATGAACCTCCTCTAACCACACCTAAAAGAGGGGATCTTGCATGACTGGGCTTTACCTCCAGAGCAAACTACATCATCATACAAGGACTGAGAACTTTGAAACACTGACCTGTGTCCAGAGCGGAGTGAGTGATTGAACTCCTTGCTCAGAGAAGACAGAAGACATGAAAGCACTCTAGTCACAACTGACTAGGAGCTGACTATAAGTGAACCTAGCAACTCATGGAAACTAAACATCACTCAGCTGAACCACCTATGAGTCAAGGAAGAAACTAAGAAAGAAATCAAAGTCTTCCTAGAATTTAATGAAAATGAATCCACAACATACCCAAACTGGTGAGACACAATGAAAGCAGTCTTAAGAGGAAAATTCATAGCACTAGATGCCTATATGAAAATCCTAGAGAAATCCCATACTAGAGAACTAACAACGCAGCTGAAAGCCTTAAAACAATTAGAAGCAAACTCACCTAGAAGGAGTAGATGGCAGGAAATAATCAAACGTAGAGCTGAAATCAATACAATTGAAACAAAAAGAACAATACAAAGAACCAATTAATTAAAGAGTTGGTTCTCTGTGAAAGTGAACAAGATAGATAAGCCTCTATCCAAACTAATCAAAAAGCAGAGAGTATCTAAATCAACAAAATCAGAAATTAAAAGGGGAATATAACAAGAGAGCCCCCAAGAAATCTAGAGAATTATCAGATTATAATTTGAATATGTTTTCCAAAAAAAAATGGAAAACCTAGATAAAATGAAAAGCTTTTTGTACTGGTACCATTTTCCAAAATTAAAAGAAGACCAGATTAATTACCTAAACAGACCTATAGACCTAAAGGAAATTGAAGCTGTCATTAAAAGCCTCCCATGTGAAAAAAGCCCAGGTCCAGATGGTTTCAGGGCAGAATTCTACCAGACATTCAAGAAATAATTATTACCATTTCTCCTCACACTGTTCACACAGTAGAAACTGAAGCAATATTGCCACATTTCTTTTATGAGGCCACAATTACCCTAATACTCAAGCTATTCAAAGACAAAACAAAGAAGAAGTACAGACCAATTTCCCTCATGAATATTGATGCTAAAATTCTGAACAAAATTTTGGCAAACCATATACTACAATATATAAAAAATATTATCGACCAAGACTAAATAGGCTTCATCCTCGAAATGCAGGAATGGTTCAACATATGAAAAATTGTAAATGTCATCCATCATATAAACAAACTAAAGGAAAAAACCCCACATGATCATATCCTTAGATGCTAAAAAAGCCTTTCACAAAATCCAACACTCCTTTATGATAAAAGCCCTGCAGAGATCAGGAATACAGGAAAAATATCAACATAATAAAGGCGATTTACAAGAAGCCAACAGCTAACATCGAACTTAATGGAGAAAAACTCAAAGCAGTCCCACTAATATCAGGAACTAGACACGGATGTCCTCTCTCCTCTTATCTATTCAATATAGTTCTCAAAGCTTTACCTAAAGCAATAAGAGAATCAAAGGAGATTAAGGGTATACAAATTGGAAAAGAAGTGAAACTATCTGTATTCGCAGGTGATATGATTGTATACATAAGTGACCCACAAAAATCTACCAGGGAACTTCTACAGCTGATAAACACCTTCAGCAATGTAGAAAGATATAAGATTAACTCAAAGAAAACAATAGCCCTTTTATGAACTAAAGATGAAAGGGTTGAAAAAGAAATAAGGGTAACATCACTCTGTATAATAGCTGTAAATAGCATTAAATATCTTGGAGTAACTATTACCAAAGAAGTAACAGATCTATTTGACAAAAACATTTAATCACTGAAGAAAGAAATTGAAGAGTATATCAGAAAATGCAAAGATCACCCATGTTCCTGGATAGGTAGGATCAACATAGTAAAAATGGCAATTCTACCAAAAACAGTGTACAGATTCAATGAATTGCCCATCAAAGTCCCAACACAATATTTTACAGACCTTGAAAAAAACATTACTCAATTTCATCTGGAATAACAGGCAAGCCAGGATTGCCAAAACCATTTTACTCAACAAAATAACCTCAGGATGCATCAACATCCCTGGCTTCAAGTTATATTATAGAGCTACAGTAATAAAAAAAGAGACTGGAATTGGCATAAAAAAGACTTGTGGATCAATGTAATAGAACTGAGGACCCAAGGATTAACCCAAAAACCTATGAATACCTGATCTTCGACAAAGATGTCTAAAATATTCAATGGAAAAATGATAGTATCTTTAACAAATATTGTTGGCATAGCTGGTTGGTAGTGCGTAGAAAAATGCAAATAGATCCAAGCTTGTCACCCTGCACAAAACTCAAATCCAAGTGGGTCAAAGACCTCAACATATATCCAGCCACACTAAACTTCATAGAAAAGAAAGTGGGAAATATCCTCCTACAAATTGGCACAGGTGACCGCTTCCTAAATCTAACACCAGTGGCACAGACACTAAGAACAACAATCAATAAGTGGGACCTCTGGAAACTGAGAAACTTCTGTAAAGCCAAAGACACAGTTAATAAGACAAAATGACAGCCTATAGAATGGGAAAAGATTTTCACAAACCCTACAAGTGATAAGAGGACTGAGCTCTAAAATGTATAAAGAACTCAAGTAACTACAGCCCAAAATGCTGAATAACCCAATCAAAAAATGGGGTTCAGATTTAAAAAGGGAATTCTCAGCAGAAGAATTACGAATGGCTGAAAGGCTCCTGAAAAAGTGCTCAACTTCTTTAGCCATCAGAGAAATGCAAAACAAAAAAACTTTGAGATATTACCTGACACCTGTCAGAATGGCTAAGATAAAAAACACAGATGACAGCCTATGCTGGAGAGGATGCAGAGCAAGGGGAACACTCCTCCATTGTTGGTGGGAGTGTAAGCTTGTTCAGCCACTGTGGAATGCAGTATGGTGGTTTCTCAAAAAACTGGGAATCAATCTCCCCAAGGACCCAGCAATACCACTTCTGAGTGTATACCATAAAGATGCACATTCACACTCCAAAGGCATTAGCTCAACTATGTTCATAGCAGCATTATTCGTAATAGCAAGAACCTGGAAACAACCTAGATGTCCCTCAACTGAAGAATGGATTAACAAACTGTGGTACATCTACACAATGGAGTACTACTTAGCAGTAAGGAAAAATGATATCCTAAAATTTGCAGGCAAATGGATGGATTTGGAAAATATCTTCCTGAGTGAGGTATCACAAACCCAGAAAGATAAGCAGGGGATGTACTCACTCATTAATGTACTATAAACATAAAAGCAAAAAGCAAAGCATGTCCATGCTGCATACCCCAGAATAGCTTGTATCTGAAACACCTTGGACTGGCACCTTGGATCCCACTCCCTTTATTTGAACACCTGACTCAATCTTGATGTTGGGGTGAGGAAATTGGATCATCCAGGAATGAATGCTGAACTGAGTCATATTGTGACCTTGGGATCTTTTGCTGTTGCTTGGGAGGAGATGGGGAGATGTGGGGAAGAGAGAGTGACTGGAGGGTGTGTGAGGAGGAAGGGACCTTGATGCAAAATGTGACTTTATTCATAATAATAAAAATTAATATTCTCTTTTTGTTCTGTGCATTTAGTGTGATGATTATTATGAATCACTGTTTTGTACTTAGTTAAGTATACTGCACTTGCCAAAATAGGTCAATTTTCCCAAATTTTATCTTCCTCCAAAGGAATATTCCTCAGTCTTGTATCTGGCAGTAGAAGGCTAATGCTGCCTGATGTTACATGTGAAGACTATTAACAACTGGCCAAACAAAAATCCCTTAAAAGCCTGACTCAACAGTCAAGGTAATGGGTAAATGTATGTCATTTCATTCAAAATTAAATTTATATTATACTTTTTGATGTAACTTATCCTTTTAATAACTCTAGTGGTGGTAACTTTATTAAATGGATAGTTTTATCAGTTTATTGAAGAACCCAGCTTTTCTACAAGAGCTACAACTCCCTATTATGTTCATTTCATATATAAAATTAGTCATTAATTATCTTTCTAGAGTTTCTATGTCTCCTGCAGAAAAAGGTATGCAAAGGTCATTTACTTTACTCATCAGATTCACACAGCAAAAGGGAAGCTCATGAAACATAGTTTAATGTATCTCTATTCTTCATTTAAAGAAACTTGCTTTGCAATGACAGCTCTCAGTAATCAACCTCTTAGGTCTCATTGTAAATAACTGGATGAAAAAATAAAAGCTTTAAAATCTATGCGAATTGTGAGGGTCTATTTAAGTAACTTAAGGTGTGTAAATGCAAGTTTTTTATTGTTATGAATAAAGAAGTCACATTGTCTATCCTTGTATATCCTTATTCAAGGTCCCTTCCCACTCCCACCACATCAGGTCATTCTCTCTTCTCCACATCTCCCCATCCCCGCCATGGGCAGGTGGTAAATGCAAGTTTTTAAGGCGTGAGAATTTGATAGTTTAAGTTGTGAGGGTGTATGAATGTGATTTAAAATGTGTAAATGGTATGTTAGAAATGAAAATTGTTTTGTATTCCTTCCCTGTCTTGTATTCTATTGTTATGCTAGTATTTGGAAGATTGAAATCTTAACATTGATCAGCAAAATTCTGAAAATTGACTAATCTATCCCTAGTAAAGTACAAACAACTGTTATTATAGTCACAATGTCAACATTTTAAAATTGTTTAGCTTGTTTTGTAAGTAGAGACTTAAAAATAATTTTCTTTATACTGAAACCATGTCAATCCAATTTAAAAATATTTCAGCAACTGCGAGGTTGAAAAAGTGCCCATGCTTTTAACACAAAACTAAGGCATGTGTCTACACAAGATGTTTTACTCTATTTGTCTTTTAAAAACATCAATTTCTTCTTTTTCTTTTTTTGCTGTATACTTTTTATTATTATTATCATCATCATTATTATTATTATGAACAAAGAAGTCACACTTTCTAACCTTGTATATCCTTATTCAATGTCCCTTCCCCCTCCCGCCATATCAGGTCATTCTTTCTTCTCCACAACTCCCCATCCCCTCCCTGGGCAGGCAGCAGACAGCCCCATGGTCCCACTGACCCAATATTGCTTAGTTCAGTCTCCACTCCTGGCAGATCCAGTTTTCTTCCCCCTCCCTCAAGAGTGAGTCAGGTGTTCCTGTAGATGGATCTGACATATGTATATTTCTAAACACACTGTAAACCATTTAGAGGTTTTGTGGGTTTTTGAAATTCTGTCTTTACTGTATATCTCTTATCTCTCATTTTATTCTTCTGTTCCTGACCACATCTTTAATCTGCCATGTGGTAATATATCTTATACTTAATAAAAACACCATGGAATATCAGAGATCAGAAACACCCACAGTCAAACTCCTTACCTGGCACTGTCCCCAGAGTGGGTTTTACCCATCCTCATTTTCTGATGAACACTTAGTAATAGAAGTGAGAGTCTCTCAGGGTTCACCTCCCTGCCTTACTGAGTCAGTGAAAATATGAGATTAGTTGTATTTCACCAGCAGCTCAACGCCTTATAGGAAATGGGGGAAACACTGAGGGCCTCCCACTTAATCTACACCTCTCATGCCTCTTCACCTTGCCAGACTAGAGTCAACTTCAAAAAGGTCTTCTTTTCTTGATGATTGATTTGATCAAGGAACCCCTTGAACAATTTCTGATGGAAAGAGTTGGCCACAACAGCTTCAAGGCTCCTAAATAAGATGATCCAGCCTCAGGGTCTACATAATACTACCAGGGCCCCCAGTCTTCTAGAAGTAACCTAGAGAACTACCCCCACATTTCCATAAAATGGATTGTGGTTGTTTGCAGTATTGGTTATAAACTGTTATAGATAATGATGAAAAAACTATACAAAGGAAATTCAAACTGTGGTTCATATTTTAAAAGGAAAAATGGGAAAATTCTGTGGGATTATACTTTTGTACATTATAGATATTTGTTCCTCCTACTGGTTGAATAAAACACTGACTGACCAGAAAGGCAGACAGTGAGCATGAACTGGCAAAATAAGAAAAATTTAGAAAGAGGAATAACAGAGCAGAGATACAAGCAGATGCACAGAAATTAAGACAACAATTTTTCTTGATATAAATTAAGAAAAAAGGTACTAAGGCATGTGGCTAAACAAAATAAGAATCATGGATTAATTTAAGAGTAAAAAGTAGCCAGTAATATAACTCAGCCATAGGTCAAACAGCACAAAATTAATATATGATTTTGTGTTATTATTTGCAATTAAGCAGTTTTGGATACTCTATTTGGGACAGATCATCTGAATCTTGGGATTAGTCTGAGTCAGTAACTATATACTACATTGCCAAGGTGTGGCAAAGATTAAAAGCTGGCTATGGAAGGTGATTCAACCCTGTAGTAGTAAGTTTCTGGCCTGTATGGCCAGTGGTCCAGACCTGCAGACCTGCAGTTCAACAGATTCACACAAACACTTACATTAATTTTATGCTGATTGACCTAGGGCCCAGGCATATAACTTGCTAACTCCATACTCTTAATCTAATCCATGAGTTATACCTTGTTCACCTATGTAGAAACATTCTCTCAGAACAGCATTTCAACTTCTTTCCTCTGTGTCTGCTGACATCTCATTGTGTTGTCTCTCTGGCTTCTCTGCTCTGTTCTTCCTGTTCCCAGAGATTTTTTTAGTCTGGTATCTGTGCCCACACTTCCTGTCTACCTTCAGCTGATCAACATTTTTATTAAACCGGTAGGTGGGAATATTATTTACAATGAAACAGAAAACAATTCCACTACAATTCATCTTTTTCTTTTTAAAACAAGGACCCCCAAATGTAATTTCTTTTGTGTAGTTTTTTTTATCACCATATCTATAAAACTTGTAATTAACACTGTAAACAATCACAAAACACAATCCCACTAAGCCACCCAGCACCACCTAGCTCCATTACCTTAATGGCAGAGTTACTGGCAGAAATTATGTTTAGCTTCCCAACACTGGTAAATTTTAGGGTCTACACTGCCATCAAGACAGTATTGCTGCCCCTATGTATAAGCTTCATTTGGCAACAGGGCCTTTTATAAGACTCACAAGTGTTTTATCACCAACAGTGAGTCAGGGAGCATCTATTAAATGAGCCACACTTCTGCTTGCCTCCAGCAAACAGAGCTCTTCTAAGAAAATGCTGCTATTAAGAAGCTTTTATTGCCTCAGTTTCATTTTTCACTGTAAGAGCAGTAACTTAAATCTGTCATAAGCGCTTATGCTTATACAGATTCTTCTGTGAGACTTCAGGAACAAACCTTGTGGCAGCTTAGGCTGCACTTTGAAAACCTGACATTCTGTAGTTTAAATCCACAGTTTAAGTCCACAGGGACTCTCTGTACCATGGCTCACTCGAGAGATACAACTCAGAAGCTGTTCATGGCTTCATTTCTGTGTTCTAGAACTTTTTCTAAGCTTTCTCAGGCATTTTTGAGGGGTATATATGCCCCATATTGGAGCACCATTTGTAGTGTGAAGTTCTGGTTCACAGTAGGCACGAGGTCTGAAACTGGCCACTGCTTGGCTCTGCCTTGCCCTGACATCCAGACCAGCAATTCCAAAGTCCCAAAGAAACTCACAGAAGATTACATTAGTTACATGCTCTTTGGCCTATGGCCTCAGGCTTATTACTAGCTAGCTCTTGCACCTTAACTCATTTCCATTAATTTATGTTTTGCCACATGGGTCCTGGATTACCTTAGTTCCTTAACATCTTACTCTCTAAACAGCAACTCACAGCATCTCTCTCTTATTCTGTCCTTCTTCACTTATCTGTGCTGAGATTTCCTACCTGGTTTTAAGATGTCTTGCCATAGGCCAGAACTATTCCTTTGTTATCCAATGATAATTTACAGTACACAGAAAAACATCCCATGTCAGTATTATGTTGTTTATTCAATAAAAATAGCCTGAAATATCAGAGGACAGAACTACTCAGGCAGCCAAGCCATCAAGATCAGGGAGTGTTATGTTAACCCATGTATTTAATTCCAGCACTTGGTGGGGTGGAGATCTTTGTGAGTTCAAGGCTAAATAAAGCCAGGTGGTGGAGGCACAGACCTTTAATCCTAGCACTAGCAAAGTTGAAACAGTAATTGAGATGTATGTGCAGGAGAAAGAAATATAAGGTAGGAGAATGCAGAATTTTCTCCCTTTATCTGCAAACCCAGCCAATTTGAGGACTCCTGAAGATAGGACCTACCCTGATTGGCCCATGGAGTTGGTCAGGTGAGGATTGACTGTGGTTTTTGTCCTTTACCTCTAATATTTCAACTTTTTCCTAATACCTGTATTTGGGTATTATCATAATATTAAATGGAATTTGTGTAATAACCATCTATACTTCCACATTTATACATGTGTGTCTATATGATACATAAACAAAAAGAAACTATGTAAGGAAAATAATAACAAAAGGACTAGTCAGTAGGGGAGCAAAACTGAGTAAATTAAAATGATCTGCATCTATCTTTCTATAACTAGTATATAATAAAACCCATTATAGTATAGACATTCTACAATTACCAAACAATGATATCTAAACTATTGAGCATAACAATGTAAATTTATAAAGATATTACAGAATAGACTAATCATATGAGGTTTCTTTTTTAATGCAAGTCACCATTTTTTATATACATCACAGAACTAAAATATTCTATTTTTATCATGCTATTTATGTTCAAAATCTTAAAAATATGTTAAGCTGGTATTATGTAAAGAATATAAAAGATTTATGATAATGCATGCATAAGAGCGAGTATTGAAAGAAACAAATATTGGGTGACTCTAAGATTTAGGACTAGGGGTAAAGAGCTCTGTAATACACGTGTAGAAAACTTAAAATTAAGTTCCTAGGCACCAAAGCATGCACTGTACAGCTACTTACAATCTCAGCTCTCTGGAAATCAATATGCTTTTCTTGCCTCTGAAGGCATTACACACAGAAATTTGTATCTACCTCTACCCTCACAATCACATTTGAAAATAATTTCCCCAAATTCAACCTCACGTTTTATTCTGTGATCACATTTAGTCATTTACATTTTCAACCACAGAAAAAATAAGAGTATCTATAAAAGATTCAAATATATATGTTTAAACTTATTCCCATGGGAACAGTCCTGGAGGGAAACCAGCCATTTTCTCCTTAAATACTTTATCAAAGACTTCAGCTTGGGCTACTGTAAAGTGATTCTTCCAGTCCCCAGTTGTGCCTGTAAATGTGAAGTAGACATGTAAAATTATTAATGATAATGATTTAGACCACTAAATATGATCATCTGAATAATGAGGGCCACATATTAATAAAGTAAAACCATTCACGATACTATGGCAAACCATAATGATGACTTATAATTAAATATATACAAACTTTTACCTATGTGAAAATTAATGCCTACCTATTCCTTCTCCAGGCTACTAGCTAGACAATTTAACACAAGCAACAATGGCTCCCTATTTTTATATTTCTAGATTACTTCTGCCTTTTATCACATGTTTTTATCAAACTATTTAACACAACAATGCTTATAAGCTCAATAATTAAGATATACTTTCCTTGTTCTTACTAGTTGTTTAGTACTAGAAGTTTTTGACAGTATGCAAGCACCTCTAAAATTATTTTTAATTATTTTTCTTATGTGACTTAAGGTATACTGAATGCTGGTCGATGCCAAAAATTGGTGGCATTAGATTTTCAGGAGCAGAACATACATACATACAGTTGTAATCTGCATGACAGTCATCTTGATTCTTACACCAGTTGCAGCAGAGGTGAATAATTATAGATGAGTTTTTATTTTGCCTTGGTATTTTCTCGTTGATGAAAACCTATTTCCTGTCCTTTATAGCACTGTCTTTGGAGCATACAATGGTTCTCAATCCATTTCAGTAGGTCTTTAGCTTTGACCATAGAGATATCAAAAAGCCCAAATCCTCCCACTACATTGTGTGTTCCTTCTACATGGAAAGCTAATATCTTTTATATAATTGCACATCATATATCTATGTCCTCATTTATGACATTTTATTATCTCTTGCTTATCTCCCTTTATTTAGAACCCATCAGGCCATACACTTTCTGTGTTTTATTTCATAGCTGTAACATTTTTATTTAATTTTTTATTATGATTAGTCATATTTTTTATCCATGTACATCCTTGTTTAAGCTTCCTCCCCCCTCCTACCCCTTCCAGTCACTCTCTCTTCTCCACCTCTTTTTCTCTCCTCCCCAGCAAGGGCAGCAAGTCCCAACATGGCTCAGTTCAGCATCCACTCCTGGCAGATCCACTTTCCTCGCCCCAACATCAAGACTGGGTCAAGTGTTCCTCTGGAGGGAGTGGGATCCAAGGTGTCAGTCCAAGGTCTTTCCAATTCCAAGCTGTTAAGTGTTTGTGGCTTGCAGCTTGGACATGCTTTAGTTTTTGCTTTTTTGTTTAGAGTAAACTAATAAGTAAGTACTTTCCTTGCTTATCTTTCTGGGTTTGTGATATCTCACTCAGGAGGATATTTTCCAAATCCATCCATTTGCCTGCAAATTTTAGGATATAATTTTTTCTTATTGCTGAATAGTACTCCATTGTGTAGATGTACCACACTTTGTAAAACCATTCTTCAGTTGAGGGGCATCTAAGTTGTTTCCAGGTTCTTGCTATTATGAATAATGCTGCTATGAAGATGCAACATTTTAAATGCTTTTTTTTCCTTTTGAATATATTCATGGAATATCTATATAATATATTTGAAAAATATACTATTTCTTTTTTTAAACTTTATTTATTTATTAGCTTTGGTGTTTGCCTGGAACTGGAACTACAGACAGTTGTTAGCTGCCATGTGGATGCTGGGAATCGAACCCGGGTCCTCTGGAAGAGCAGATGGTGCTCTTAACCGCTGAGCCATCTCTATACTATTTCTTAAATGACCAACAGTTCATTTCTCAAAGCATGTCAGACATACAGAAATACTATTCATGGGATTGTTGAGTGCACTAAAAGTTTGTGAGGAAGGTATTGTCATTATTCTCACTTTTCTGATGTGAAAATAGTCCTTTAGATGTTACCTGGCATGAAAGTGATGGATGTGAACTTGAAGCCAAAATGATTTCAGTTAAAATCATTCTTTTACAACTCTTATGTATAACGTAAGTTATTTTAAATTCTCCTTTAGGATATATTAGAAAAAACATAAATAATTAATTATATATCCACCATATTCAAATAATATGCCATCAATAATTATGAATCTAAGGTTATTATCTGCTGAGAACCCACCTTCAATTGATACTCTTAATTTCAATATTATTTTTATATTTTAAGAAGTTTTATTTTGTTTCTAACAACAATTTTGACTCCTGATAAGCCAGACTAGGTGCTTCATTGCCCATTATTCTAAAAAAAATTTACTATGATTGTGTTCTGAAACAAATTATCCTAGTCAAGAAAACCATGTCTTTTTAGGCACACACATAAGTTAATAAGCCCAACTAAGTAAAAAAAAACTTGCTCACCTAACAAACTAGACTTTGTTCTATAAGTGATCATCAATGACAGCTAACATATTTCCAACATGTTTTAAGCATCATATAGGCACAAAAAACCCTCCACATATTTCAGTATATTCTGAAGCTAGAAAAGTTCTTTACCTTGTCTCAAGAGATTTAAATCATTAGGAAGTATATTTTTATCAATGACACTATAATTGGACATGTTATTTTTTTTCATGGCTTGGAAGGAGCTGTACTTGAGAACCAGATCCAGTTCATCCAGTTCTAATTTCTTTTCTAGGAAGTCACAGATTTTTTCAATGGTTCCCCTTGTGTCCTAAAAGTGGGAAAAAATAAGAGAAATCAATCGAGAGTTCTGAGAAAAAAATATGCAGATATTGAAACTGTTGGTTGGGAAGTAAAAGGGAGACATAAAGAAAGAAATGGCAAAACTAAATTAAAAAGCATTGGATGGGATTTAGGAAAGACACAGGCCTCTGTAGAAGGGTAGAAGTCAGAAACCAGATTTATGTGTTGAGTTCAGTTGACCTGCATTGTGGCCAATCTCTGGCCTCTAAAACAAAAAGTCTGTTATATATTTTAGAAATTGGAGATCATATTAGGTATGGAGTTTTATATAATCCAGGTTCAAGTCAAACGTGTTTTGAAGAGCATGATGACCTTCAACTTTGTATCCTTTTTTTTCCCTCTATCTCTAATTGTTAATCTTGAATATGTGCCACGACATTCACTCAATGCACTAGAATGTTTAATCTCAAGATCAGGTGTCAGTGTGGAATTCTGTTGGGTAAAAGAGAATCTGCTTTGGATATCAGACTGACATTGAGATTACAGAGATTAGAAATACATATACCAGGCTTTTTATTCCAAGTACTAGCTCTTAAAGTATATACAACTATACCCAACTTGCACTGAGACAGTTAAAGAATGTTGTAGGGGGCTGGAGAGATGGCTCAGCCGTTAAAGGCTAGGCTCACAACTGTAAAGAATGCTGTAGAAATATTTCTAGACAATTATCAAGGTCTAAAGTGAAGTCACAAATACAAAGAACTTGATACAGATTAATGTTTATGGGATGTAATACTTTTTCATTAAGCCAGTCTTCAGACAGTTTTTCAAAAGTGTTCTAATTGATTAGTAATTTGGTTATTTCTAGAATATTTTATTTCTTTTGAGCTTTGATTTTATGCTGTAGTTTAGATGGGCACTAAATTCACAATCTTTTGCGTGTGATTTAATCAACTTTTGAAATGATATTTGTGTACTTCCACAACTGACTTGATCATAGGAGACATTCATAATAAGGCAAAAATATTTAAATTACCAAATATTGAGTTGTCAGTTTTGTTGCTTCCCCTGGAGTCCTGATTTTTATTTTTATTACAAATATTATCACATCATCAGATAATATTTTATAAATATAAAATATATATTTTATGTGAAGGTTAACAACTATGACAGTAACTTAAAGAAAAATGCTGGATGGTCAAAAAGGAGACTTAGGACAATCTGTACTAGTGTGCAGCAGAGACAACTAGGAAATGGAGCTTCCTGGGGAAAACTTTATTTTATGATGAAAGAGTAAATATTTTTACACAAAGTAAAAGTTTCTGTTGGAAGGATTTGCTTCTTTCATGTGAACTTATTATTTTCTGGCATACAACATTAAAAAGTTTAATTAGTTTTTAATGACCTCATATAATTTTTTAGTGGTGGTATGTCTTTTTCAGTTTAATATTTTTCCAAATCTTTTCTAGCAACTAGGTTGGTTGTTAGCAGATCTTCATCTTTACCACGTCTCATTCAGATCCCATGGTCTAGTCTCATTCCCAGTTCTGCAGCACATAACCTTTTGCAGTACAGCCCCATCTGTTGTGGATCACACAGATCTTTTGATGCTAAAAGTGCTCCCTCCACTTGTTGCTTTATCCAAGCCCCCAACTCCAGCAGGCTCACCTTGGGATCACATAGGCCAATCTGGTCATGAAACATGTATGCTACCTGCATAGTTTTACCTTTCTCCCCATTCCTCAAAGTTCAATTTCCTGAATTCACCATAACTCTGTAGCAGAACAGCTGCTATAGCCATACTCTCCCTCAATTGGGGATGACTGGAAAAGACTCAGTTCTTCATGGGTGGTACTCTCCCTGGGATGATGGTCTTGAATTTTGAAATACCAAAGACTGAACAAACAATGTGAATCAAACAGGCAAAAGCACTCCTCCAGTATTTGAATCTAGAATCATGCCCACTTTGAGGTCCTCTCCCTAGTTTCTTTAATGATAACAAAAATATGAATTTGTAAACCAAATAAATCTTACCCTCCTTGACATTCTTATTGGTGATGATGGCTTGTTGAATCAATTGAAACCCTAATAATCTACGTAAGCAGATCCTGGTTAAACACTTTTTTTCATCTATTGGTGAAGTCCCTTTACTGATCACAGACCTTCCCACTTTCTAAGGATCATGTCTCCCTATCAAGAAACCCTATCAGTTACCACTTCTACCAGCACACCACATGAATTTCCTACAGGCAACACAGAGGTACATATGCTCATAAAATAAAGAAAAACTAAAATAAAGAAACATTACAACACCCAGATAGAGACAAGACCACATATCAGCACCTAGAAGAATATTCTTTTCCAACCAAGATGCCTAAATGCCAGCATAATAAAATAGGCAGGACAATATATGACCACTGGAAGCCATCGATGATATTTCTGTATATTCTGCTGTATCCATAGTTGAAAATGGCTTATAAAAACATAGAAACAACTTAAAATTTAAGCTAAGAGTGGAAAATATGAATAAGAGTATTTTGCCTTGAAAGTGAAAGCAATCAATACAGAAGAGTCAAGCTAAAGAAAATATGGAAATGAAAATTTTAGGAACTCCAACAGCTAATTTAGAGGCATTCTTCATCAACAAGTTACAAGAGATAAAAGAAAGACTCTCAAACATTGAAGATATAAGAGAAAAAATAGACATATTAGTTAGAGAAAATATTAAATGTTAAATTTTCTGACAAAAGTTTTAGGAAATCTGAGTCAGTAATAAAAGATCAAATCTAATCTATCTTAGGTTCCTATTTCTGTTATGAAACTTCATCACTGAAGTAATTTGGGAAGAAAATAGTTTTCTTGATTTATATCCTTATAGCACTGTCCTTCATTGAATGAAGTCAGAAAAAAACTCAAACAGTACTGGAACATAAACAAAAGAGATAATAATGAGGCTATGGAGGCATGCTGCTTAATGGCTTTTTATTTGTGCTTCCATCTAGAAACAATTACCTCCATCTGAGCTATGACACCAAACATCAGTGCCTGAGCTCTTCCTACCTCTGATGTTATTTAGTTATTACTAAATAATCCTCACATGCTTACTACTACCTGATTTTATGAAAGCATTTTCTTAGTTGAGGTTTCTTACTATCCAATGACATTAGGTCACATAAAGTTGACATAAAACTATCTAGCTTGTTTGTTTGTGGCTTGAACTAAAATAGGTTGGGGTCAACTTTTGTGTCCTGTTGTCCAGATCTCTGGCAGTCCTAGCTGGTCTGGTTGGTCTGAAGGGAGCAAGGTAATTAATCTCTTCTGCTGGGACCCTCCAGAGGCTGTGTCTCAGGAAGCAGCTATGATTGAGGGCTGGGTGATTTTGGAAAATGGGATAAAGCTTATGAGGTATAAGATCCAATGTCAAGGATGAAGGTGTAGATAGGCTGGCAGGCAGGAGTCCTGCTTGCTTGCCTGAGACTGGAGCTGAGCTTGGTTAGGAAGGAAGGTTTTATGCCTGTTGCACAGACCCAGGGACACGTCTAGCTGGGAAAACAAAAAGATGAGCAAACTATAATCCAAGTTTACTACAAGGCAGAGAGAGAATATCCAAATCAACAAAATCAGGAATGAAAACAAAAATATCAAAACAGACACTGAAGATATTCACAGAATCACTAGGTCATACTTCAAAAATCTGTACTTTAAAAAATTGGAAAACCTAAAAGAAATGAACAGTTTCTGGACAGGTACAACTTACCAAAATCAAGTTAAGAGCAAATAAATGATCTAAATAGATCTATAGCCCCTAAGGAAACAAAGGTAGTTCTTAAAAGTCTCCCAAGGAAAAAGAAGCCCAGAGACAGATGGCTTCCATGCAGAATTCTACCAGATTTTTAAAGAACTAATATCAATACTTCTCAAATTGTTCAATACAATAGAAACCAAAGTAACATTGCCAAGGTCTTTTATGAGGCTACAGTCACCCTGTTCCCAAAGCTATACAAAGATACATAAAAAAAGAAAATTTAAGACCAATCACTCTCAAGAACACTGATGAAAAATAATATTAATTAAATACTAGAAAACAACATTTAAGAATATATTTTTTTAAAAAAAAATCATCCCTGATGATCAAGTAAACTTTATCCCTGAAATTCTGGGATGGTTCATCATACAAAAGAGTGTGAATGACATTCATCATGGAAACATCCTGAAAGAAAATAAATGCATGATCGTGTCATTAGATGCTGAAAAAACCTTCACAAACTCCAATAGTTCTTCATGGTAGAAGTCCTGGAAAGATCACAGATATAGGGAAAATACCTAAACATAATAAAGGCAATTTACCATAAGCCAACAGCAAATATCAAACTAAATGGAAAGAAAATTCAAGCAATCTCACTAAAATCAGAAACATGACAAGGCTGTCCATTCTCTGCATATCTCTTCAATATAGTCTTGAAGTTTTAACTGTAGCAGTAAGACAAAAAAGATCAAGGATATAAGAATTGGAAAGAAAAAGTCAAACTATCATTATTTACAGACAAAATGATAGTATACATTAATGATCCCAAACATTTTACCAGAGAACTCCTACAGCTTTTAAAAACCTTCAGCATGGTAGCAAGATACAAAATTAACTCCAAAAAAAAATCAATAACCATCCTATACACTAGCAATAAAAGGGCTAAAAAAGAAATTAGGAAAAAAATTTGTTTATAATAATTGCAAATAACTTTAAATATTTTGGGGTAAATCTAACAAAAGAAGTAAAAATTTTGTATTACAAGAACTATAAAGTATTAAAGAAAGAAATTACAGAAACTATAAGAAATGAAAAGAACTCCCATGTTCTTAAATAGGTAGAGTCAACATAGTAAACATGGCAATCTTATCAAAAATGATCTACAGATTCAATCCAATCCCCATCAAAATCTTAACACAATTCTTCACAAACCTTGAAGAAAAAAAAATATTTACCTTCATTTGGAAAAAAAAAAAAAACTTCAAATTGCAAAAAAAATTCTGTTCAATATTAGAATTTTGGGAGGCATCACCATCTCTAACTATAAACTCTACTATAGAGCTACAGTAATAAAAACAGCCTGGTACAGGCATAAAAACAGATTTGTACTTCAGTGAAAACAAATTAAAGTCCTCAACATTAATCCACTAACCCATAACATTTGATTTTTGACAGAGGCCAAAAATATACAGAGAACAGAAAAAGATAGCATCTTCAACACATGGTGCAGTAATAATGGAATGATGATATGTATAAAAATGCAAATAGATCAATATATCTCATGATGCACAAACTACAATTTCAAATAGATTAAAGATATTAACATAACTCAGTTTCACTGAACTTAATGAAAAAAAATAGTGCAATACCCTTGAATGTATTAATACAGGGGATCATTTTAAAATATAACACCAGCAACACAGACACTAATAACAACAGTTAATAAATGAGGCTTCCTGAAATTGAGAATCTTTTGTAAGGCAAATCACATGGTAGATACAACAAAATGTCAGTCTAAAGAATTGTAAAATATCATCACCAATCTTACATCCAACAGAGATCTGACCTCCAAAATATATAAAGGACTCAGGAAACTACCAGCCAAACTTCCAAATAATCTAATTAAAACATGAGATTCAGGGCTAAATATGAAATTTTCAACTTAAGAATTTCAAATTGTTAAAAGACACTTAAAGAATTCCTCAACATTCTTAGCCATTAGAGAAATACAAATCAAAACAATTCTGAGATAGATACCACCTTAAACCTGTCAAAATGAGTAAGATAAAAAAAAATACAGATGACAGCCTATGCTAGAGGGTATGTGGAGCAAGGGGAACACTCTTCCATTGTTGGTGGGAATGTAAACTTGTACATCCACATTGAAAATAAGTATGGCAGTTCCTCAGAAAACATGGAATCAAACATTCTTACCCCAGGGGCTTCAGCTCAACCATGTTTATAGTAGCATTATTTATAATAGCCAGAACCTGGAAACAACCTAGATGCCCCTCAACTAAAGAATTAACTTAAAAAGTGTCATAAATTTACACAATTCAATACTAATCATCAGTGAAAAAAGAACATCCTGAAATTTTCAAGCAAATGAATTGATCTGGAAAGTATCATCCTGCATGAGGTAACACAGATTCTGAAAGACAGGCCTGGTATGTCCTTACTCATTTATGTTAGACATAAAGCAAAGGAAAACTAACCTATATTCCATAAACCCCATGCAGCTAAGTAACAGGCAGAACATGAGACAGATATCCATGGGTTCCCCCTGGGAAGGGGAAATCGGGAAGATCTCCTGAGTAAATTAGAATCAAATAGGGGAGTGAGCAAGGGAAAGTGAAAAGAGATCATGAGGGTATGAGATGGCTGAGTGGGAGAAGCCACAGAGAGCAAAGAAATGGATATCTCAATAGAGGAAGTCATTGAGATGTTAGAGAGAAATCTTGTCTTAGAAAAACATTCTTATGTTCCTCCCGGCAAGTTTGCACAAAGAATGCATATGAGGACATTTTGCCTCTCGGCTTCTTAGGATCTCCTTTGCCCATGTTTAGTTGATTTTCGTCCGCGAGGCACACAGTCGCCCAGTGCCCGTCCGCCTCTCGCTTGCCCCGGCGCTGTCTCTATGGAGCTCAATGTACTGCAATGGCTGTGAGAGCGG
>PVIH01024101.1:0-23482 GCA_004025045.1 Sigmodon hispidus
CCACACACACACACACACACACACCCCTCCCTTGTTCTTTTCTCCTCATCCTTCTCTTGCTCCCCCTCCTCCCCTAGCTATTGGCTGTTCACTTTTTCATTAGGCCAATCAGGTGCCTTCTGCAGGCCAGGTGAATCAGATGCAACACATCTTTATGTAATTAAACACACTTCCTTACGTCGGCAAACACAAACGCAGCATAAACAATGTAACACACCTTTACACAGTTAGAACGTAATGTGCCACAGCATAAACAATGTAACACATCATTGCCCATTGAACATGATATTCCACAGCAGGACTATGTCTACCAGAGACTCTACATAGACATGAAGCATGTCAAGGGAGAATGAAGGAATGTCATGTTTGCATCTGTCTTATGATGTACCTGTTACAGGCCCTCTGAGTAGGGCTGTAGTACCAAAGGCAGAAGTCCCTGCCATCCTGCTTCAAGGCTTTTTTTTTATTCCAAGAAGGATGTGCACAGACATGAACGGATAGTTACACCCAGTGTGAGAAGCCTTTATCCCTGTAAACTCAAATTCCCGTTTCTCACAGGAGCTAGTCTCCTCACATCTTTGGGACAAGAAGAGGGACAGGCCTCCTGGGTCTCTTGTGGGGCAACTCAAAGGGGAATAAGAGGTGTGTCCCCTCTGGTCCCAAATAAGCATACATTTGGGGGTAGTGCATGTACAATCATACATTAAATTGAACTCTAATGCAGATGGTTTGAGGTCCCATAGTGAGTAAGACCAGGAAAATGGAGTTCCCCATGGGAGAGAAATAAGCTTCTGAATTAAGAGTAGCCATGAGGCTAGTATCACAGAAGGCAGAAGTGGGGGAGGAGTATAACCAAACAGGAGTCCTATGTGAAAGGGCCTCAGCCTGAGTGGATCTGGTCCAGGTGAGATGTTCTATTCCTGGTTCTGGTCTGGAACAGGCGTGTCATAGGAGTAATGAATCCCAGGGGAAGGGGTGTGTGTGTGAGAGAGAGAGAGTGTGTGTGTGTATGTGTGTGTGTGTGTGTGCATGTATGTGTATGGTGCGTGTGTGTGTGTGTGTGTGTGTGTGTGTGTGTGTGTGTGTGGTCAACCTTGACTGCAGGTAGCACTATCAGGATGACAGTGTGAGGTCTTTTCCAGGCTTCCTTTCTGAAACTTTTTTCATTTACTTATTTATTATGTATACAGCATTTCATCTGCATGTATGCCTGCATACCAGAATCGGGCACCAGATCTCATTATAGATGGTTGTGAGCCACCATGTGGTTGCTGGGAATTGAACTCAGGACCTCTGGGAGAACAGTCAGTGCTCTTAACCTCTGAGCCATCTCTCCAGCCCCCTGAAACTTCTTGATGTGCATTTGGTCCCCTGGTTGGAATGAATGATGAGGCACCCTCTAAAGAGAGAAGTGGGTGAGCCTCTCAAACCCTAAAAGGGACTGCAGTCTGGACTTGTTGGAGAGATCTGAGATACTGATGAATAATCTCCATGATAGGCTTTCTTAAGTGGGGCAACAGTGTGTGTGTGTGTGGAGGGGGAAGCCTTCTCATCATAATCTCATAGAGGGTCCTGCCTTGTAAGGGATACATCTTGTGCCAAGAAGGGCCAGTGGTAAAAGGTTGGACGCAGCTTGTGTGTTCAACTTGTCCAGAGCTCCGAGGTCAGTAGGTGCAATGGAGTTCCAAGTTATGTTTAAGGAAGGCCTTACTGACCACTGGAACACGCCCATTATCTGATCCAATTCACGGGGCAGCTGGAATGATGAGTAATCTCATGTTTAAAAATAATAATAATAATCTCATAGTCACTGTCAGAGCAGTCTCTCTCCAGGTGGCAAAGGCTTTTTTCTTATTCCGAGAAGGATGTGCACAGACATGAACGGATAGTTACACCCAGTGTGAGAAGCCTTTATCCCTGTGAACTCAAATTCCCGTTTCTCACAGGAGCTAGTCTCCTCACACAAATGGTGGGACTCCTTTGACTGCAGGAGAGACATTGAGGGGCAGCTTAGGCAGCCACCTCCTTTTTTTAAGATTTGTTTATTATGTATACAGTATACAGAAGAGGGTACCAGATGTCATCATAGATGGTTGTGAGCCACCATGTGGGTGCTGGAAATTGAACTCAGGTCCTCTGGAAGAACAGTCAGTGCTCTTAACCTCTGAGCCATCTCTCCAGCCCCAACCACCTCTTAAAGATGCAGAATCTGATGCCTAGAAGATAATGACTCAGTCAGTCTGATGGCAATGGATGGGTAGTCTGGTGCAACTGATACACTAAAGGTGTCTGCAGGCTGCAGAGAGGATAATTCTTGAGTCTAGCAAGATCCATCATTCAGATGAATTCTGTGTTGCCCGCTAGGAGCAGGCTTTGTTATCTTCCTGGGAGTGGGTGGGCTGGGGAGAAAACTGCAGATCAGGAAAAGCAACAGGTAAAACAGCAAGAGGCTCCCCGGGTATCTCTCTCTACTGCTTGTCAGAGTCCGGACGCCCAGTCTGTCCTCTGGTTTCCTTGGCCTTCAGGTGTGTTGGCTGTTGGGTGCTCCTTGAAATGGATAACAGTCACATCCTTGGGGAGCCAGAATTCAAGAAGAGCAATGACTTTCTCTTTGTTTTTGTTTTTTTTTTTTAACAGTTTTCTTTCCTTCTTTATTTTCAGTCAATAGGCCACTCTCCTTATTTTTTTTTTAAAGCTTTTATTTGTTTATTTAATTATTTGCCTTAGTGTTTGCCTGGAACTGGAACTACAGACAGTTGTGAGCTGCCATGTGGGTGCTGGGAATCGAACCCGGGTACTCTGGAAGAGCAGACGGTGCTCTTAACCGCTGAGCCATCTCTCCAGCCCCGCCACTCTCCTTATAAATCATGCCATGAACAGAGAAATCAATCAGCTCTGCCTTTGGGCCCGTCTGTCCTGCAGCAAGACTTGTGTTCATAGAGTAGTCTGTTGGGTAGTTACTGCTGCTCCGGCCTGGCCTTCCTGACTGCAGTGATAATGAGGCTGCTTCCATTAGTAAAGAGATGAGCCTCTGCCTAGCTCTTTACTAGCTAGGGAAGTGTCCTAGCAATCTGTGTGCCTGGCCTGAGACATGTCCAGCAAGTCCTTACAGTAACAGAAGAGGTTGTCATCAGGCATCAATGTCATATTGCAGGATTGAGGTTCTGTACAGCAGCAAAAGTGCGACAGGGCTGATCGAGCAACAGACTGATACTGAGTGGTGTGGGCATTTGATGTCCACTGGCCATTTGTCCCTCAAAGGAGGGTTTTCATAGCATGAAGAGCCTTTAAACTCAGGTCCTGGCCCAGGGTGAACTCGTCATGAGCAGACGATGACATGTTGCAGGATATTTGATGGCACTGTGACACCCTGAGACTGTGTTAATAAAGTTAACCTTGAATCAGAGGGCAGAGTCAACTGGAATTAGCCATAGAGAAGCCAGAAATATGGATAGAGAAGACGCACAGGAGAGACTTAGAGATTTTGAAGTCTGGGAAGTGTGGAGAGAAGATCAACTGGTTACCCCCTCCACCGCTTTTTTGATTTATCAGGTCTTCACCCTGATATTTGACTCGCAAATCTTTACTGGTAATAGAATAACTTAGATAAACACATCAATGGCACACAGACAGGATGGCCAGCTAGAGGCCACCAGGTCCAGATACTTGAACAGATATGCTACAGACCTCCACCAGAGTCCCAGGGTCTGAGTCAAAACACCCTTTGTAATGCCAAAGTCTTGTGGATGAAGGGGTGATTTAAGGGTATCTGGGTCAGAGCTTGGTTTTGTTCCCAAAACTCATTTTTTTCTGTTTTAGTTCACTTTAAAAGCTGGTCTCTTATAGTCACAGAATAAAGGGACTAGGCTATTTTAGAAATCCAGAGCCTGCAATGCCCCACCCCCAGCCCCCAGGAATGTTTCTACCTGCTTCTCCTTTTGGGGAATGGGGATCTGGAGAATGATTTTCTTCCCTGCAGCATTGTGAGGATCGATCAATCGATTGATTGATTGATTACTTTGAGTGAGCTTATATCTTAGACAGGAGACTGAGTCATTTTCTCAAAGACAAGACATTTCAATGTCTGGAGCAGAATTTAGTGAGGGTGTGACACCCTGAATCCTGTTACATCATTTGTAATGCCTCCCCAAGAGTGATGGGGAATTTTGAGCCCTTGGGGTAGCCTTGTACAGATTAGCTAGCTGGTTCTGATCAGTCCAATCAAAGGCAAATGAGCTGGTTCATTGGCATCAGGGAATGAAGAAAGGATGCTTAAGTCCAGGATGGCATAGACTTGGTGGTTGATGAGAGGAGGGTGAGCAGCATGTATGGATTTGGAACAGAAGGACAACTATTCAGTCCATTTGTTTACCTCCCAGAGATCTCGGACTGGCCCATAATCCACAGTCTCCGGTTTATGCACAGGCAGATTCCACACCGACTGGCAAGGGCTGAGGATGTTAGCTTCTAACAACATCTTGATGCAGGAGCAATTTCCAGTCTAGCCTTTTGGTTCATGGGATATTGCTGGACCCTTATTGATGTGGCTGTAGCCAAGAGACTTACAACTTGGTGGGTGGTATGCTGCCAAGCCTGGAGGGTTTTGTCTCAGCCCATACCTTTCAAAACTATTGTTGCAAGTCCCAGAGCAGGACCCTGGGTCTGGATTTGTCTCTATTGTGGAGTCTGGGGAAACTATCCTTCAGACAGAGGAGCCGTTAAGGTGAGCAGTAGCAGCTGCAAAGGAAATTTTAGCTTCTTGAGAAGCAAAGGTAATGGTGGTCCCTACTTTTCTAAGAAGATCTCTGTCCACAATGGGGAAAGGGCAGTCTGTTGCCACCACAAAGGAGTGAATTGCCTGCTTGTAGCCCAAGCTAACTGTTCTCTCACTTGTGAGGTGATCGCCCTTAATAGAGCCTCTGGCTCCCTGGCATGGTATCTTTTTATTGGTAACTGGCTCCACTTTTTGTTTTTGAGGCTTTCTCCATTGGACATGCGCAGTAAGAAAATAGGGAGCTAGAAGTGAGTTGACCCGACAGCTGTCACCATGATCTTTTCCTGCCTGTGTGTGACTCTTCAGTAGCCAAGACAGCTTGCTTTTGCTGTCAGTGTGTTATGGACTTTTGGGGCCACCTGAGTGAACAGGTGTTCATCCCTACAAAGCCCTTTAGCTTTTGAGGGGTTGGGAGGTTGTTTTGTTTTGTTTGTTTTCAGATATTCAGAGCAGACTGAGTTGCCAAAAGCCAAATTTAATACCCTAGCATTTTCTGGAGGCTGTGGATCAAAGAGGGTATAAATCCTGAAAGCTTCTTGAAATGGTGAGAAATGCCCCAGGACACTCTTCTGGGCTCTTAAGGACTCCAGTAGTTTTAGACAGATTAGTGAATTTTTGAGCTGAACCCGAATTCTAGTCATAAAGGTACCTTTGAAAATTGTCCAGAGCCTGGGAACCTGTGTATGTGGTATGTGATATTCCCATCAGTCATGTTGCTTGGATGGAAAAATTGTTTCAAAAGTAGCTTTTCAAGCATTCACACCAGTGGCTGAGGCAAAAAAAAAAAAAAAAAAAAAAAAGCCTTAATTGTCTCTGACAATAAATAATAACATCAGGAGTTGGGCTGGAGAGATGGCTCAGAGGTTAAGAGCACTGACTGTTCTTCCAGAGGTCCTGAGTTCAATTCCCAGCAAAACCACATGGTGGCTCACAACCATCTATGATGAGGTCTGGCGCCCTCTTCTGTAAAACTGTATGCATAATAAATAAATAAATCAAAAAAAAAAAATTTAAAAAAAAGAGCACAGACTGCTCTTCCAGAGGACCAGGGTTTAATTCCCAGCAACCACATGGCAGCTCACAACTGTCTGTAGTTCCAGTTCCAGGGGATCCAACACCCTTCACAAATACACATGTAGGCAAACACCAAGACAATTAAATAAAAAAATAAAAATAACGTCAGGAGTTTTATTGTCTCTGACAATAAAAAAATAACATCGGGAGTTGGTAGCCATCATCTCCCCAGGTCACACAATGAGTACTGAGGACAGACTGAGGGAGGGAGTGAGGGCTTGGAGTTTATTTAAAAGAGGCTGGAGGTCTATGTGTCCCATGTAGACCTGAAGCAGATCGGGAGAGGGTCACACTTTTTCTCTAAATGGTTGCCCTTTGTCCCAAGAGTCAGTGATGCCTCTCTGGAGACAGAAACAGGCTGGGACCTGAGTCTAGGGTGTGGCTGGCCCTCAAGAGAGAAAACAAGAAATGCAGTAAGTGTGGGAGGCTGGGGAAAATGGTATCTCCGTCCACCCGGGGCAATCACAGAATTACTCCGTCCACAGTAATCACAGAAGGGAAGGAGGCAGAGTGTACATCCAGAAGGAGAAGATGGGGTTCAGGTGCAGAGGTGGATAAAGGGGCCTGGGGTTGCGGGGAGGAGAAAGAATCAGAAAGAGGTGGGGAGATGGGGGAGATGGGCTGTACATGGAGGGAAGGAAGTCAAGTAGAGAGGGTCCTCTTCTCAGTGTGGCGTGTGTCCCCCTCCCCGCCAGCCAGCCCTTCCTGGCCCTGTCCCCACTCCAGGCAGGAGCAGGAGTTCTGCACCCCAGATGGAACGCAGCCTGATGAGGTCCCGGGGACCTTGCTGGCCACTGCCAAAAAACGACCCTCCACCGTGGATCCCAAGGTGCTGGAGGAGGACCAGGGGTGTGGCTTCAGGACCTGGAGACATTGCTAGCAGACAGAAAGACTAACGACGACATACAGATGGTGCCACCTCCTGGCAGAATCTGGGAACGCCAGCGGAATCCAATCAAGTGCTCCCCTTGGCGGGATCGGGGGTGGGTGGGTGGGTGGGGGGGAACGACACGACACAAGACAAAACAAAATCAAGAAATCAAGCATCTAACCCCCAAGGCCAAACACGCCTGCCATGCATTTCGTCGTTCACACAGTTGGCCGGCCATCCATCCCAGCAAAACTGAAACCATGCCTCTCCGCTGGGAGACAGAACCAGGGAGGGAGCACCCGAAAGATTTTCTCATCAGATATTTTCTTCCCAAACCAAGAAGAGGGCTCCCCCAAAAGGACTTCTTCAGTCTCAAGTTGATTTTCTTGGGCCTATCTGGAGATAGACTCCACTGGGGCTCACCCTATGGCTCCCGATTGGGCTCATCCTTTTCAAGCAAGCCAGAACTGAATTCATCATATGGACTCACCTCCAAGGAGTGTCAGGACACACCTCCCCTGCTGGGAGAGAGGCCTAGTCCCACGGAGCATGGGCCGTCTTACTGGGGCCTCTAAATGAAACGACTTCCGCCAGATAGTTACTGACAACCATATGATTAAGCCAATTACAAGAGTGGGCTCATCCCTCTAGTGAAATTCTTGGTGCCGAAGCTCAGGGTGCAACGTTTTAAAAGAGAAAACTACAATTATATCAGTGCTGGGCTGGGGGATACATTAGTGAGGGGTTAGAGTGTTCTCCTAACATCTGCTCTCTTTGCAAGGCTCAGGGCATCTTCCAGACACCACATAATGCGTTTAGACCGATGTCAAGGCCATAGACCTCCAAGATATGCCTCTATAAGGTGAATGTAGCTGTTGGGGATGGATGGCTTAGCAGTGACCAGGCAGGTACAAATAACAATGTGATGTAGTCGGTATGCCGGTGTGCTACATTTGTGTGGATGGGGTCTCCATCCAACTCTGGGGTAGATTTGGGGTAGAATTCGCCCTCAAACGGCAGGCGTGGTACTTAAGGATTTAGACAGTTCTAGAAGGAGCTCTAATTCTGTTCTGCTTTCCTGTAAGTGCAGATGGTAGTTCTCATGGTTAAAACCAACCTGGAAATAAAGTGGTAGTAACAAAACAGAGTAGGGGACTGGAGAGATGGCTCAGAGGTTGAGAGCACTGACTGTTCTTCCAGAGGACCTGAGTTTAATTCCCAGCATCCACATGGCAGCTGACAAATGTCTGTAATTCCAAGATCTGACACCCTTACATGCTATACATGCAGACAGAACACCAATTCACATGAAAGAAAGAAAGATAGAAAGAAAGAAAGAAAGAAAGAAAGAAAGAAAGAAAGAAAAAACCCAGAGTAGAAATCTAACCCCTCTCACTATTTTAAGGGACCTTCATCTGAGTTCCTTGGACAGAGCTCTCTTAATTGCCACACACCTTTAATTCCTTTTAAGGGCCCTCAAAGTTCCTTCTAGATGGGTTTTGCAGTACTTTATTTATTTTATTATTTATTTATTTATTAAACTTATTTATTTATTTGTCTTGGTGTTTGCCTGGAACTGAAACTGGAATTACAGACAGTTGTGAGCTGCCATGTGGTTTTGCTGGGAATTGAACCCTGGTCCTCTGGAAGAACAGTCAGTGCCCCTAACCACTGAGTCATCTCTCCAGCCCCGCCACGTTGATTTATTATGAAAGAAACACTTTCAGCACCTGTCTCTGCTGTTTCTCTTCACTTCCGTCTCCCTTTATAACAAACATTTTGCTGTCCTTTACTGCACTGCAATGAGATTAATAATATTACTTACCTAAACACACATTTTTTCAGAACAATAAATGTAATTATCTAATATTAAAGAAGGAAAGTCAAGCATACCTATTTGTAGATTCACTTTGAATTGGGACATTACAAATTAAAGTGACCAAGGTTGTGCTTCTCAGAGGCCTCCAGATACTGTGTGTATCAGGAGCCCCTCCTGAGGGGAGCTTTACAGCCACTTTTAAAGGGAAAAACCACAATTTGGGGTTACTCTAGTATAAGGTTGTGTACGGCATGAACGCTGACACCAAAGTTTTCAAAATGTTAATGCTAAGAAAACACCATGCACTTTCCCCGGTTTACATTGGGTTGACATTGCTGGAAAAAATGGAAAAGAAATAGGATTTTTGTTTGTTCTGTGTTTTTTTTTTTAAGATTTATTTATTTACTTATTTTGTATACAGTGTTTTGTGTGCAGCCCAGAAAAGGGCACCATATCTCATTACAGATGATTGTGAGCCACCATGCAGATGCTGGGAATTGAACCCAGGTCCTCTGGAAGAACAGCCAGTGCTCTTAACCACTGAGCCATCTCTCCAGTCCTCCTTGTTCTGTTTTGTCTTAATGTAAAATAGATTTGGTCCTAGGCACGAGGTATTTAGAACAGGTTTTTTGTTGGTGTGAATTGTTGGTAGAGCAGTAGAAGCCAGCATGATGTGTGTTGTGCCCAAGCTCGGATCCCCAAAGAGACCACTGAAGACCAGAGAAGTCCAGAAGGAAACTGCAAGGTTTATTTATGTAAATACAAGCCATGGCAGGGAACCCTGTCCAGCTCTTGCCATAGCAAGATCAGGAGGGGCTCCCGAGGGGAGCTTAACAGCCACTTCTAAAGGGAAAAAACACAATTTGGGGTTACTCTAGTACAAGGTTGTGTACTGACAGCTAATCTGGGGAATTTCTCCTTGAATCTGGGCCCAGGAATAATGGTGGTTTATTTTGACTAGAGCATTTAGTGGTCAGATAGCAGGGTCAGGGTGGTATGGATTCTGTTCTAGCTATAGTCTCTGGGAACTGGGCGAGAGAATCTTTCACAGGGCTCTGTCTGCTTTAGTTCCACATAAGTTCTCTAAAATGGCAGACTCCTTTTAGTCCTGAACCCCACCTGGATCATTCAGGTGTCCAGCTCATTCTCTCCTAAAACTGGGCAAGCCCCTGCCAGGAATGTGGAACTGAACTCTATTTTATCTCTATGGCTACTAGAATACAAAAATGGCATTTCTTGGGGCTAGAGAGATGGCTCAGTGTTTAAGAGCAGTGACTGTTCTTCCAGAGGACCGGAGTTCAATTCCCAGCACCCACATGGCAGCTCACAACTGTCTGTAGTTCCAGTTCCAGGAAAACACCAAGGCAAATAAATAAATAAAGTGTTTTGTTTTTTTTGTTTTTTGTTTTTTTTTTAAATGGCATTTCTTGAGCTAAGTTTACTCTCTTCAGTGTGGAAGTGCCCTTCACATCTCTGTCCTCTGACTATCAGCCTCCACTCCATAGTCATTCCCGACACCCCGAGACAGCCTCACACCTGACCCTGAGAAAGTTTCAGAACATTCCTGGAAGCAGTCATGTTAGTCATCTGTTTGTTTATTTGTTTTCTATACTTCTTTTTTTTTAAAAAAAAAAAAAAACCTTATTTATTTATTTATTTGCCTTGAACTGGAACTACAGACAGTTGTTAGCTGCCATGTGGGTGCTGGGAATCGAACCCGGGTCCTCTGGAAGAGCAGACGGTGCTCTTAACCGCTGAGCCATCTCTCCAGCCCCCTGTTTTCTATACTTCTTTTTGGTTCTTCAAGACAGAAATTCTCTGTGTAGCCCTGGCTGTCCTGGAACTCACTTTGTAGACCAGGCTGGCCTCGAGCTCACAGAGATCCTCCTGCCTCTGCCTCCTGAGTGCTGGGATCAAAGGCTTGTGCCACCACTGCCTGGCTTTCTTTTTATTTACTGCATTCAGATGAATACATATGAAAACTCAGAAAAGCATGGCTTCCCTCTGTCTTAAAGCCCTTGGTGCTTAGAGCATGACTCCGGTATCTTTCTGGCATTGGTGGGCCGAGCAATCTACTTTCCTAGAAGAATCTCTTTTGGTGTGTGATTCAGATTGTCTCCAAAAAGTTCCCATTTTATCCCCATATGAAAATATCAAAATGCGCCTCTTTTGGGTCTTGGCTCCAAGATGACCACAAAAAGAAGAAACAATAGTAGTGCCAAAAAGGACCGTGGCCATGTGCAGCCAATTCCACTGCACGAACTGCACCCGGTGCGTGCCCAAGGACAAGGCCATAAAGAAGTTCGTCATCCAGAATATTGTAGAGGCCGCTGCTGTCAGGGACATATCTGAAGCAAGTGTCTTCGACGCTTATGTGCTTCCCAAACTCTACGTCAAGCTTCATTATTGTGTGAGCTGTGCTATTCATAGCAAAGTCGTCAGGAATCAATCTCGTGAAGCCCACAAGGACTGAACACCCCCGCCACGGTTTAGACCTGCTGGTGCTACACCACAACCTCCACCAAAGCCCATGTAAAGCGGTGGCTACATAAAGACAGAAGGAAAAAACACCTTGGAAAAATAAAATGGGGCTTATACTTAAAAAAAAAGAAAGAAAGAAAATGTCAAAATGTGGGAGTCATGACCTGATATAAGGAAGTAGTATTTAAAGGCTTGCCATTTTTTTTTTTTTTTTGATTTATTTATTATGCATACAGTTTTACAGAAGAGGGCGCCAGACCTCATCACAGATGGTTGTGAGCCACCATGTGGTTTTGCTGGGAATTGAACTCAGGACCTCTGGAAGAACAGTCAGTGCTCTTAACCTCTGAGCCATCTCTCCAGCCCCACGACTGTTTCTAAGTACAGCTGTGAGTGTTGCACTCACCACCATCTTTATCTGACCTCTTAGATAAAAGACCCTGTAGTAGTGTGAATGAGATTTAGAGTCAATTATTGGGGGAAGGCTGAAATATCAGAGAGAGGAAGCACTATAGTTAATTTTTATTTAGTTGTCTTGTAACTTTTTTAGGCTTGTTTTTGGTTGTTAGACTTTTCTCCCAGTGGCTTTTGGGGTTTTTTTTGGGGGGGGTTATAAGTTTTTATATATTTATTTAGGTTAGGATTAATGGCGTGGCCTTGAATTTATAGAAATAGAAGTTTTGGGGGGCTGGAGAGATGGCTCAGGGGTTAAGAGCACCGTCTGCTCTTCCAGAGGAACCGGGTTCAATTCCCAGCACCCACATGGCAGCTAACAACTGTCTGTAGTTCCAGTTCCAGGCAAACACCAAGGCAAATAAATAAATAAATAAAAAGTGTTAAAAAAAAAAAAAAGAAATAGAAGTTTTGTCTTTGGAGTTGTGGGATTAAGGGTGGAGGTCATTATTCTTGGCTTTTATTGTGTTGGGATTAAAGGTGTGTGTGTGTGTGTGTGTGTGTGTGTGTGTGTGTGTGTGTGTGTGTGTGTGACTGACTCAGAGCACCCAGTCAAATCCTAAGCAGACAGCTCAAAAAATTCTTAAACCTTAAATACAAAGATAAACGGCTTTGTATTTAGATAAAAGATTAAAAGTCACACACACTTTTAATCCCAGCACAGGGAAAACCAGGGAGTGGTGACCAACACCCTTAATCCCACAACTTCTGTTTCTGTGAGTTCAAGGCTACACCATTAATCCTAACCTAGATAAATATATAAAGACTTATAAAAACCCAGAGAGAGGAGAAGCGACTGGGAATCAAGAGCAAGCCTAGAAAAGTTACAACTAACTAAAAATTGACTATAATACTTCCTCTCTCTGATATTTCAGCCTTCCCCCAATAATTAGCTCTGAGTCTCACTTATAATACTACATTTGGCACCCAACAAATAAATTAAAATAAAAAAAACTAACTAATGATATACTTAAGACATAGGCCAAACAATATAAAATTAATATAAACGTCTAATTCATTTCTTTGCCACAGACAAGGTTCAAACTTCTGGCCCAAACAAATCCAAAAATGTTCTTCAACAAGACCCAGCTACCAGTCATTGCAAGGTAATATAAACACTGGCTCCTGTATTTCATTCTAATCTCAAACCATAATCCTTCACACACTTGCCCTTCCTTCCTCCCTCTACAGCACCTGCTTGCTGTAAATATATTTTGCTTCCTTCTGAGCAATGGTGGTTCACACCTGTAATCCCAGTGCTCAGAAGGTAGAGGCAGGGGGATCTCTGAGTTTGAGACCAGCCTGGTCTATAGAGTGAGTTCCAGGACAGCCAGGCCTACACAGAGAAACCCTGTCTTGAAAAAACTATGTATATATATTTGCTTGCAAGCAAATATTCCTAGGCATGAATTTCTTGTAATTCCTCAACAGCAAAAACAACCGTCCTGGAAATTATATCACTTATATTAAAGTTGGTCTTTTCATATGTCAATCACAATCATGAGTTCTTTCTAGATATAAAGAAGAGGATAAAAGAAAGGAAATGCTTTGTTTGTCCACCAGAGGGCACCATGGCATTTTTCATTTTCAAAAGAAACCTAATTGACCTGCTAAAAAAGAAAAAATTCCAAAATTGGAATAGTGAAATAAATGGACATAATTAAAGCAACAATACCTTGACCAAGAATGAGTCAGTTTCTGGGTGGTGATGCAAGCATTTATCTCAGCATTCAGGAGGCAGAGGCAGCCAGAGAGACTTCCAGGACAGCCAGGACTATACAAAGAAACCCTTTCCCAAAAAACAAAAACTGATCCAGTTATGACTTTAAAATATCTATAGAGTGATTCATTTTGCTAAGGATATATCAATCTCTCAGAGACACAATTTTAGCAAATCAAAAGAAAAATGTGATCTTATATGACCAATGGGTAATGACCATCCACTGTTACCATTCCTCAAGCTTCAATCTAGACAAGATTTTTCTTCCTTTTTCAGAAATCATGTTAGGAATTCTGCAAACACTTCCTAAGGATGGAAGTTTATCAGAGATCAAAAGAACAATAGCAGGATGCCCTACAGGATCCCTGTGCCAGCTGTTCCTTCAGAGTTCACACAGGGAATACTAGAACTCTGGTGCTCATTTGTAGTGAGAAACACATACCCTTCCATCTACAACCTTTGGGTACCAGCACCTAGAGTGTGACCTTTGAACCAGCCTAAGATCTGGGACACGAGTACACAGGCCTGAGCTCTTGGATCATGAGGAGAATTGGGTCAAGTAGCATGAAGCAGCATTTGAATAGGTCCACAGCCTTCCAAGGACTCTGTGATTGGGTGTGACTTATTCTGTACAAGTGAGTTCCTCCCCAATACAATCCTTAATAAATATCCATTTCTTTTTTTTTTATTTATTTATCTATTTATTTATCTGCCTTGGTGTTTGCCTGGAACTGGAACTACAGACAGTTGTTAGCTGCCATGTGGGTGCTGGGAATCGAACCCGGATCCTCTGGAAGAGCAGACAGTGCTCTTAACGGCTGAGCCATCTCTCCAGCCCCAAATATCCATTTCTTAATCACCCGTGGGTTTCTCATTTTACATTCATTCATCCATTCATTCATTCACTACAGCTTTTAAGCACCAACTACACATTATTTTCCCAGGATCCACAACAGTGATTCTCAGCCTTCCTAATGCTGTGACCCTTTAATACAGTTCCCCATGTTGTGGTGACCTCAATTATAAAATTATTTTTGTACTACTTCATAATAGTAACTTTACTACTGTTGTGAATCGTGATGCAAATACTTTTGGAGATAGAGGTTTATGGGGGGCTTCCTAATGCTGTGACCCTTTAATACAGTTCCCCATGTTGTGGTGACCTCAATTATAAAATTATTTTTGTACTACTTCATAATAGTAACTTTACTACTGTTGTGAATCGTGATGCAAATATTTTTGGAGATAGAGGTTTATGGGGGGCCTTCCTAATGCTGTGACCCATAAATACAGTTCCCCATGTTGTGATGACCCCCAACTATAAAGTTATTTTTGTACTACTTCATAATAGTAACTTTACTACTGTTGTGAATCGTGATGCAAATACTTTTGGAGATAGAGGTTTATGGGGGGCTTCCTAATGCTGTGACCCTTAAATAGACTTCCCCATATTGTGATGACCCCCAACTATAAAGTTATTTTTGTACTACTTCATAATAGTAACTTTACTACTGTTGTGAACCGTGATGCAAATATTTTTGGAGATAGAGGTTGGGGGTCCCGACCCAGAGGTTGAGAATGCTGATCTGGGGCTATAGTGGTGTGAGAAATACTGGGTTTTGCCTTCACGGAAATTGGAATAGGATAGAAGACCTAAGCAGTCAGATATAACTGTACACATTTTCTGATTGAGAAATCAGTGGGACAATAATAATAATTAAAAGAAACTGAGGGAGAACTCGCTGATCAGCTTGTTAAAAAAGAAAAAGAAGGGGCTGGAGAGATGGCTCAGTGGTTAAGAGCACCATCTGCTCTTCCAGAGGACCCGGGTTCGATTCCCAGCACCCACATGGCAGCTAACAACTGTCTGTAGTTCCAGTTCCAGGCAAAACACCAAGGCAAATAAATAAATAAATAAATAAAAAGTTTAAAAATAAAATAAAATAAAATAAAAACAAAATAACCCTGTGTGGGTGGCATGAGTCAGGAGGGCTCTGCAATGTGATGAAGCCAAAGCAGGGGCTGAAGGCTCCTGAACTGGAGAGTTCTGCCCCAGGGAGGCAAAGGAGGCCATTGTGTATAGAGCAGCGTACCCTGGACAGAGGCACCCAAAGTGAACCCAGGCTGGATGGTGCTGAAAAACTTCAAATTTTATTCTTAGTATAACGTAAGCAGATGACATGGTCCAAAGAATGATTTGACAGGAAAAAGACAAAGTTAGGGGAGAGAGTACAGGAAAATGGAGAATTTAACTAAAACATCATCAGAGCGGCTGAGAGGAGAAAACGGTGACTAGGGTATGACATAAGTAGCTGGACTAAATGTTTTAGAAATGGAACCTACAGGCCTTAGTGTGGTATGAGAAGAAAGTGAAGTCAAAATGACTTGCCAGTGTTTAGCCGAACAACTGGTAAATGGCTGTGCTGTTGAGTAAGTCTGAGAAAGGCAGCGTCCAACTTACACATGGGGGCTGTGAGCCATCCCAGCGTGACAATGCGGCATTCACTCCGAGCACTCGAGACACTGGCTTCATTTGTACCACACTCTTCCTAATGTGCACAGAGATGTTCTCTGGGGGTTGTGTTCAAGGTCTGTGTAGTAAGGGGCAGGGAGCCCTACGCCCTTGCTGAATGTACCACTAAACTGTATCTGATGTGGCTTCCAGTGTTCTTTTCTGTGGCCAGAGTATCTGCTCTGTCCCTCCGAATAACTCCACAGTGTTATTTCTAGAGAATCTATAATGCCAACGACCCTGGGTTTGACCCAAGATACCCAAGCTGAGGGGTGGGGGGATGGAGAGATGGCTCAGAGGTTAAGAGTGCTGGCTGCTCTTCCGGAGGTTCTGAGTTCAATTCCCAGAAACCATATGGTGGCTCACAACCATCTATAATGAGATCTGGTGCCCTCTTCTGTCTTTCAGGCAGAACAATGTATACCTAATAAATAAATAAAAACTTTTTAAAAACAAAGATACCCAGGCTGTTTTTTCTTTTCTTTTCTTTTTTTTAAAAAGATTTATTTATTTATTATGCATACAGTTTTACAGAAGAGGGCACCAGACCTCATCATAGATGACTGTGAGCCACCATGTGGTTTTGCTGGGAATTGAACTCAGGTCCTCTGGAAGAACAGTCAGTGTTCTTAACCTCTGAGCCATCTCCCCAGCCCCCCAAGCTGTTTTTTCTTATCTGGGGATGTTTTTAACTTATGGAAGCCTTAAAGGTCTTTATGAAGACAGGATCAGTAATTCTATGTAACTCGTTCTGCAAGCAGTTACATAAATGTTTTTCTTCATCTCAGCTGCCACCACAGCTACAAACAACCCGCTCTTCATTTGCCCGATCTCTTCCCTCTTCTTGTCTGCTTCCTCTACCTTTCTGCCAGACACATTTGCTTCCTGCAAAAGGCTGATTAATTGGAGACATCATCACCAGCCAATCGGAGCTCAGCATTACTTCTGGCTAAGCCAATCAGATGTAAGCTCCAAGCCTCCTTTTGGTGTTGCTAGGGCTTCATGTCTGCTTCTAAAAGCTGGCTCTCTAGCTATTGGCTCGTCTGTCCTCTCCCCTCTTCCTCGCTCCGCTCCGTACCCTTTTCCCTATCACTCCTCCCCTCTTCTGGATTTGGAGCAAATCCAAATGCATCAGCCTTCCGGAAATGGGCTATTATGAATAAGTAAGGTTTAAACGGTGCATTTTCCTCCTCGAGAAACAGGACAGCTATTCCATATTCAATTTTTAAGGCATATGTTTTAGCAGCTTAATGTCTCTGGGCTCCATTAAACAGAATTTGTGCTTTACAATTTTTTTTTTTTTTTTTTTTTGTGCGTTGATTTTTATTCAGATGACTCGAGCATAAACTGGGACTAAATTTGGCAGTGGACACCCTATCACTTGAACCTCACTGGGCTCAGCAGAATGAATTCTAAGCATTTCAGTGCTGGGATTCCTGGAGGGCACAGCTGCTCAGCAGTGATGGGGACCCTCAGTGCATTGCTAAGTGAAAATCCCTTCCCTCATGCCTGGCTCATCTATGGACCTTTTTAGATGCTCTCTATATGGGTGTAAAGATGCCCTAAACACTAACTGGCTCTGCCTTCCAAAACCTAATGGCAATGGCAAACTGACTAGGAAAATAACAACACAAGTTGTGTCTTTCTCTTAACCTTTGCTATGCACTTAAGAACTGGAATGGTAAAAAGGATTTGCAGTATAAAATGACCAAAGACAGATAGAAAAAAAAAAAAAAACCCTTAATGATTACCATAGGCTGGATCCACAGGCAGCAGGAAGTGACAGTGACATTGGCCAGGCTTGAGCTTCTGAGACCTCAAAGCCCACCTCCTCCAACAAGGCCACACCTCCTAACCCTAACCACTCCCTGTGGGCCTACGGGGGCCATTTTTATTCAAGCTGCCTGTTAGTTAGTTATGCTCCTTCGGGTCACTTTAGGCTAAAGGCATTCATCTGCCTCTGCTTCCCAGGTTCTTTCTTTTTGGATGGACAGGTGGTAATGCCTTTAGCCTAATTACTCTCTCTCTGGTTTTTCAAGACAGGGTTTCTGTGTAACCACCCTAGTGTCCTGGAACTAGCTGTGTAGACCAGGGTGGCCTCAGAACTCAGTGAGATCTTGCCTGCCGACTCTGCCTCCTGAGTGCTGGGACTAAAAAGTGCTCCACCACCACCTGGTTGTATTTTAAACATATTGGTGACATTACATTAAGAACATGGCTTTAAGGAGCTGGGGAGGTTCAGTGGTTAGGAACACTGGCTGCTCTTGTATAGGACCCAAGTCCAATTCCCAATACCCACATGGTGGTCCACAACCTTCTGTAATTCAAGTTCCAGGGGCCTTAATGACCTCTTCTGACCTCTGTGGGTACCATGCACACACATGGAACATAGACATAGGTGTGGGCAAAGCGTTCATACATATGAAATAAAATAATGTGGCTTAATACAAAAAATAATCTGAAAAATGTGATGTGAGGTAGAATAAAAGATAATTTTATATTGCACCATAGAATAACAAGTGTCAAAAGAAAAAATATGAAAACCAGAGCATGATGTAAGGCAACAATTGCTGATAGATATAGATAAACTACCTAGTTTATTCTTATATTCAGGCTGAGGTACCTATGGCTATTATCTTTATAAATTAACTATTATGCAATATGCAATACTAAGATTATCTTGACAGGGACAGATTTAAAATAATTATTTTTTTCCCAGCCTATTCACATCTCCTCCCTTTCTCCTCTCCTCCCAGTCCCTCCCCTTGGCCTCCCCTCTTCTCCCAACCCCCAGTCTTCCTCCATTCCTCTTCAGAAAAGGGTAGGCCTCCCATGTACACCAGCCAGACATGGCATATCAAGTTGTAGTAACTAGGCATCTCCTCTTCTATTCACAGGAGGAAGAAAGGCAGGGATAGATATTTTTAATAAACCCTAATAACCCTAACCTCAAAACCAGACCAGAACTCATCTAATCCTCCAACCAACAACCTGAACTCCAAACCTTACCACCCTAATCCCATCTCCTAACCCTAACCTATTGTAACACTGACTACTGGATACATAGTGTTGGATACAAGAATGGCAGAGGTCTCTGGCCTAATCAGTTAGACAAGGCAGTGAATGTCACTGACTGAAAAGGAAGACTCGACACTAATTAGGTATTCTGTAACCTGCCAAGTTTGAACTATCCACAAAATACTCACACAGAAAGGTTAAATACAAGAGCTGTAGAGATGGTTCAGTGGTTAAGAGCACTGGCTGTTCTTCCAGAAGACCAGGGTTCAATTCCCAGCACCCACATGCAACTTACAACTATAATTCTAAATCCAGGGTATCTGACACCCTCACACAGACATACATGCAGGCCAAACACCAATGCATATAAAAATAAATAAATCTTTAAAAAAGGGGGCTGGAGAGATGGCTCAGAGGTTAAGAGCACCGACTGTTCTTCCAGAAGTCCTGAGTTCAATTCCCAGCATCCACATGGTGGCTCACAACCATCTATGATGAGACCTAGTGTCTGCTTCTGACACACAGGCATAGTGGAGGCAGAATGTTGTATACATAATAAATAAAGCTTAAAAAAAAAATGTTGGCACTTGTGGAGGCCTGCTGGGAACAGGACTTCTAAAAAGGCAAACATGTCTGGAAGGCTGTGGTGCAAAGCCATTTTTGCTGGCTACAAGTGAGGACTCCAGAACCAGAGGGAGCACACACCTCTTCTTAAAACTGAAGGTGTTTATGCCCGAGATGAAACTTGAGTTCTACTTGGGCAAGAGATGTGCTTATGTGTATAAAGCAAAAAACAACACAGTGACACCTGGAGGCAAACCAAACAGCGGTTAAGAGCACTAACTGTTCTTCCGGAGGACCTGAGTTCAGATTCCCAGCAACCAACCACATGGCAGCTCACAACTGCCTGTAATTCCAAGATCTGACACCCTTACACAGTTATACATGCAGGCAGAACACCAATTCACATAAAATAAAAATACTTTAAAAAAAGAGAGAGAGGGGCTGGAGAGATGGCTCAGCGGTTAAGAGCACCCTCTGCTCTTCCAGAGGACCCGGGTTCGATTCCCAGCACCCACATGGCAGCTAACAACTGTCTGTAGTTCCAGATCCAGGCAAACACCAAGGCAAATAAATAAATAAATAAAGTTTAAAAAAAAAAGAGAGAGAGAGAGAGAGAATGAAAAAGAAAGGAAGAAAGGTTAGATACAGCTGGGTGCCAGGTTATCTCTAGTCTAAGAGCTGAGTTTGGGCCACACCAGCAAATTATACTAGTGTGAAGACTCGTGGTTCACCTGAAGACCTCAGCTCAGTGGAGCGGAGGGTACAGTACTGATATCAACCCTTAAAGAGGCACGGTAAAGGCTGGCAAAATGGCTTAGTAAGTAAAGTCAACTGCTACCAAATATAGACGGAGATCAATCCCTGAGAAGTTAACCTCTGAACTCTACACATGCCTAGCATGTTTGTATACACCTATATACATACACACTTGCACACATAAATAAATGTTAAAAAAAAAAAAGAAAGACTCAATTCAAGTTAGGGCAAGTAGTTCTTTGGCTCCTAAGAACAAAATGTGGCCTGATGGAGGTCACACTGGCTCTCTGAAGATAAAAACCTCAGGGGAGGAGAAAAAAAAGGCAATATGGACAAAGGACTAATCCTGACATCAGAGCTAGATCAAATAGTGACAACCTCTGCCTCACCTTACTCCCTCTAACACAGACATAACGTTCTTCTATTCATCACTATTTCTTTAAAAAAAAAAGAAAAATTTATTAGGGTGATCTAGAAATATTTACAGCACTAAACCAGTGACAAGGGCATCCTTTTAAAAGTGAGTGCCATGTGTAATTACACAGATTCTTCAGTTTCCTACCACCAATAGCTACTCCCGGAGACTGGAGTACCATCTCTTTCTACAACCCATCAACAATCAGGCTCATCACAGAAGAGCTTCCAAATGCATCTCTCCTCTGACAAGAGGAAAATTTCCTTCAGTTCCGACATTAGTCTTCTACCGGCCAGCAGCTTCATGTCCAGGCACCAGTTATGGACACACCAATCAAACTTCTGCTGAGGGGACTCCTAGGAAGGCCCTGCACTCAAGACAAATCCCCACACCTCCCTGAAGGAGGAACACTCATTCAGAATGCAGGAGAAGCTAAAAGAAATTGAACCGAAACTCTTCATCATTTAAGTCCCCATCGGCCTTGATTCTTCCTGCTGGACGAGGTCTGCAAACCTTTCCACTCTTCTTTCTGGCAGCTTCGCCTACAAGCTGTACCTGGGCTGAATGGGAAGCTGTAGGAAGGAGGAGCAGAGAGTCAGAACTGAGTAACAGCTAACATTACCCATACAATTATGACTGCCTGCACAATGTTCCTACAATGTTGATATTGTCATTCCCTGATGAGAGTCACAGAGATGCAGTAACTTGCCAAAACTGTAAGGATCTAAGTAACAGATCCAGAATTTGAAACCAGTTTATTTAGTCTCTAGAACTACACTCCAACTGGTACCTGGCTTTGTGGTCAGTGGAATGAACCCAGACCTAGACAGATGAGCTGGTTTTTTTCACGCCAAAATCAGAATGAGGTGAGGACTTGGGTGGTCCCCCTTCCAGGGGCTGCTGTCCCGGAGATATATGTACATTGTCCCTGCTTAGGCTTTTGACCTGAGCCCATCTCCTCCCTCATCAACTATGCTGAGCTGAGCTTCTCCCCAACGCCCTGAAGTAGATACACAGAATCAATCACTTCCCACTTCCTCACCAGTCCTTAGAGCCTTCAGGGCTTCTCGCCATTCTGCATCCATTTGAGCCCTGTAGTCCCCAAACAAGGATCGCATCAGCTGCCTCTTCCGGGGCAAGGGGGTTTTCTCACTGCGCAAGGTTCGGATTGCCCCAACAGCCTGCTCTTCTGCACATAAAAATAAGGAGCTGATAACTTCATACATACTCCCTATCATCCTAATACAAAAGCCACAGTTTCATCCCCTGGCAACATCATCAAGCCATTGCACTGTTACTGTTTACGTATCCCTAACTATAAAGAAGAAACCCTCACTCTGCTTCGGGGTGGGTCTCTGCGTCTTGAGACCCAGCTCCAGCTGTTCCACACACCAGGCCAGTTCCCTCGCCAGCTGCTCTGCCTGTGATGAAAAGAAAAACGTGGCGGCTGTCATAGGCATCAGGATCCCGCAGAGTCCAGTCCCATCCCTTCAGACGCCTAGACCACACTGGAAGGCAGGCTAGCATCCAGAAAACTCAACGGGAAACCCCATCCTTACCTGGGCCTCAGCACTGGGGGGAGCTTCGTCTAGGACAGGTTTCTCGGATGTCTTTTGGTCTCCACTTGCCCCAGAGACCTTATTGGGGCATTTCTTTTTCTTTTGCTTCATCGACCCTATGGGAGGTGCTCTGGTGGCGGAATCACAAGCCGGTTGCACTGAACTGAGAAGGGGAGGATCTGAGGCACCGGAAGCCGTGCGGGGGGCCCGGGGTCTGCGTGGAGCACGTTGAGTTCTCCGGCTTGAGGCTGCTGGTGCTTCCCGAGGAGGACGCCCTAAGTCCTGAAAAACGTGGAACAGGATGAAATTCACAGGGGCTCCACATTCAGGGGCTCGTCACAACCACGCCTTCTCCCACAGCTCACCGCCATGTGCCGGAGCGGCCACCGGAAGCTGCGTAAGTCTGAAAGAAGGTAGTGAACTCAGTCCTCTGGAAACAAGTGTACGGCAGCAGAGTTCCGCAGAAGGTCGGAGCCGTAGGGCAAGCGCTCAGGGAGGAGCGGAGAGCACGCGGGTGGAGCAGACGCTGGGCTTGCAACTCCCGGAGGATCCCGACAGAGAGCATTGGGAGGAACGTAAAGGATTCGGGGAACCCAGCGGAGGGCACCTCCGAGAAACGAGCCGGATAAGCGGTGAGATAGGGATGGATCACCTCTCCCTCCTCCCCTTGGGGCGGTGCAGAACGCCCAGAGGTGAGGCGGGGCAGGACAAATCACTACTGTCTCTAATTCTAGTTCTAGGAACATCCAAGGCGGACACGCACAGACAAAACATAATACTAAAAATAAACATGAAAGGGGGAGGGGCTGAGAGTTGGTTCTGTGGTTAAAAGCATAGGACCCAGGTTCCATTCCCAGCACCTACATGGAGGCTCACCTCCTCCTAAGACGCTAAGCATGAATGTGGTGCGCTAAAAGTACATTCATGTAAGACGTAAAATGATAAAAATAAATCAAAAAAGAAAAAGAAGATAAGGCTGCGTGTGCAGAAACCGGCTGACTTAGAGAACTACAGTAATATGGAGATATTGGAGTGTTGAAAGTCTAGTGACCTTATCTTGGACTAGTTCTAGAACAGCCTGCCCTAGCCCATCTCTGTGTCAGAATTAACATCTTGTGATTAATAGATAAAGACCTTTTAGAATCTCTTAACTTAGCAGCAGACCACTAATTTCCACCCACCCCAAAGTTCTGGTAACATATTGGACCTATAGAAATGCTTCCCTATCTCGTAGCCACCTGTCTGGTGTACCCACCAATGTATTTTGAACTTGCCTTGATTTATGACTTTCTTTGTTCTGTAAAACTAAGACTTTCTGAAACTGTCTCCACGTTGGAACATGGATTTTAGGATAACCTAAATCTGTTCCTGAGCCATGGTCCTTCAAAGTGGCTTCTGAACAAACCATCTCTTATTTCCTTTTATTGCTGCTAGTTTTTTTTTTTTTTTTTTTTTTTTTTTTTTTT
>PVIH01024102.1:0-23481 GCA_004025045.1 Sigmodon hispidus
TATTGAAAACATTATCTGTGCCTTTGAGCTGGTATTCTTCTCCTTCTTCTATTCCTATTATTCTCAAATTAGGTCTTTTCATGGTGTCCCAGATTTCCTGAACATTTTGAGATATGGCTTTTTTAGTTTTACTATTTTCTTTGACTGATATATCTGTTTGAGCTACTGAGTCTTCCACTTCAGAGATTCTATCTTCCATTTCTTGAACCCTGATGTTATGCTTGTATCTGTGGTTCCAGCTTTTTTCTTCAGGTTTTCTATTTCCATCTTTGCCTCATTTTGTGCCTTTTTTATTGCTTCCATTTCAGCTTTTAGTTCCTGGCATGTTTCTTTCACAGATTTGTTCATCTCTTCCAATTTTTGTTTGTATTTTCTTCTATTTCTTTAAGGCTTTTTTTCATATCTTTTTTCAGAGCTTCGATGATCATCAAAAAGGAATTTTTGGTGTTGCTTCCTTCTGTTTCCTCTTCATTGCTCAGTTCAGGTCTTGTATTTGTAAGATCACCACTCTCTTCTGGAGTTACCATGTTGTCCTTTGTATTAGTATGTAATTTTTTGCACTGACGTTTGCCCATGGCTTCAGTGGTTCACAATTAGATGGCTCCTGGTCGGTTGTGGCACTTGGATTTGTGTGCCTCCTGTCACCCCTCTGGTCTGGGTCTGAGTCTGTCCTTCAGAGACCCCTGCAGATGTTGGCTTGCTCAGTTTGAGGTGGCAGCGAGTAGCCGTGTAGCTTCCCTCAGCAGGAGCTGCGGGTCTGGTGACCTGCAGAGTTTATCTGCCCCTGCTCCAGAGTGCACTGGGACTCTGCAGACAGCACTTCTGGTCTTTATTTTTTAGAGTCTTTTGAAGTTTGAGTCTTTTGAAGTTTCTTGGAACTTCTCTCAGATTAGTAGAGAAGAGTTTACCCAAGCCTTCATACATATAAAGAAATTTTTATTGCTCATACCCTCCAGTAAATACTTAATAATATTAATTATATTAGTCAGCTTGTTATCAAGTGGATTTCCCTATTTAATTATTTTAAAATATTTATTAGACCTCAGTGGTAAATATTCTTGTTATGCTCTTATAACTTATTTATCTGTTTAGCAAGGACACACTATTAAATGTCTCTCTTGAACCAAATTTTCTTTTCCAGTTATTAACAACATGAACCAAATTGACAAAGGAGGTAACACTGAGTTGCTCTAGTTTTCCTAAGATAACTTTCACTTGGTTCAAGCATGTTTTCTTACAGAAATCAATTATATTAAATGCTAATCAATTTATAATTTTATGCCTATATTTTAATTAAAATTTGGTGATAAATTTATAAACACTCATCAGATTTTTTCATTCAGCTTAACTAGCTTTCACAAACTATGTTGGGAGCTATTGTATTTTTCCCTGTATATTTACTATATTGTTGTTTATGTGCCAGTGTTTTCTAGAACAATGCAGTAACCATAGGGGTTGTTTGAAAGAACAACTCATACCAGGGGATGTAGCCTAGTAGTAGAGTGTTTGCCTTACATGGTGTGACCTTGTGTGACCTTAGGCATCATTACCCCTCAAAAAAATAAATAAAAGAGTAAGGAACATATGATTTTAATGCAAAGCTCACCTTAACATACTACTTTGCATGATGAACAATTGGAAATATTTCCAAATGTCCCTGAGTAGAATCTCTTTAAACTTGACTTCAGGAGTATGAATAACTTCACTCTAAGGACGGACCAGGCTCAATCTCCTGCAACACCCTCAGTCTTCTCAATATTTTTCATAATGATTAAATAAAACAATAAAAAGCACTCCCTACTCAAAAATAGATAACTAAACAACTGAAACAGCAGTCACTGTTGAAGAGGAAGGTAGGTACTGGTCAAGCCAATGCATACAACACGTCCTCCTCAACTGATCAATAGCAAGAAAGTTGATAACCATTTCAAAACACACCAGCAAGCTGCCCCATTTTACCTAAGTGAAACAGAGCAAAGTAATTCCAAGCACTGTAACTTTCCTTAAGTTTTTCTCTACTAGTTTTATAGTATTTTGGGCGTAAATATTTTAAGATCCTTAGTTAATGTGTTTTACTATTCCACTGTGAAGGGCCAGCTGTGCTCTATACAGGTAGCATTGTCTTACTGTGGAAAATGACGGGATATAAATAAATAAACTTCTTCCTTTTGTGGAAGCCCAAAACAGACACAGAAATAGAAGAAGAAACTAGCACAAACTTTGAAGAGATAATCTATAATAGCATTTGTGTGTGTGTGTGTGTGTGTGTGTGTGTGTGTGTGTGTGTGTGTGTGTGTGTGTATAGGGGGAATCACAGAGAGAACAGGAATGGGAGAGGGATCATAAAGTAGTTACAAAGCAACTAGAGAAGGATGTACCTGACACACACACTGAGGAAAAGGGGGAGCGAAGACAGAGGTGGGAATGTAGAGGTGTAGAAAAGCTAACGTGTAAATGGGTATAAGAGACTTTCACCTAGTATGTCACTGAGAAGTCACAAAACTCAGGAAAACATCTACTAAAAATGAAAAGAGATCTAAAGATTGTTAGACCTTTACTAGACTCCAAAACATTAAACATAAATATAATATAGTAATTGTATTTATTTATACCAATTCAATAAAATTAAGATTTCCAAGAGTTATTAGCACAACACTATTATTGTGGTGCTATTCATAATAGCAGGCAGGGAGAAACAACGCACATTTATAAGCAAATGGATAAAAGCCAAGTGGCAAATACATGTGACATAGCATTATTAGGCCTTAAGAAAACAGGAAACTCCCAAGTAGGAGACAACATGGATAAACCTTGAGAACATTGTATTAAGTGAAATATGTTCATTACATATGGACAAACGTTGCTGACTCTGCTGTACATGAAGGAGTTTAAAGTTGGCAAACTGAGAAGCAGGGGGATAAACTATGATGCAGAGGACAAGGGCTGGGGTGGTTAGGGACCTGCTCATTTCTGAGCATAAACTCTCATTTTTGACAGGATGAATAGTTTCTAGAGATTGTGTACAACTTACACTTTACAGTAATATGTGATGCTCAAAGCCTTCAGTGTTCTCATTACATTTTTCAAAAAGAAACACTACCCTTGAGCTAAACAAATAATAACCTCAGGTTAAAAATTTAGGTACATGGTAAGGAAATTTTTGCATCATAGATTGAGTAAAACTTTGTAGTACACCCATTCATTAATAACATGTGCACCCATAATATACAAAGAACTATCAAAAATAATGATTAAAATCAAACTTTAAAAAATAGGCAAAAGACTTTTAAACTTCAGTAATTAAAATGTCCAACAAGCATAAAGACTTAAATATAATCACCCATCAAGAAATGCGATTCATGAAATCCTGCTAAATTATAGGACTAAAAATATCAGGCAACAAGGAGCAAGTGTGACATGGGACATAGTTTGTCATTTTAGGGAAGGTAAACATGAACCTGATCTATCATCTAACAATCACACTCCTTGGTATAGATCCAAGAGAATAAAAGCACAAATATCTGATGTTTCATTCATCATTGTCAAATACTAGGAACAACCTAAATATCTATCAATAAAGAGATGAATAAACAAATTGTAGCCTGTCAAAATAGCATGCAATTCAGCAAGAAAAAAAATGGGATATTGATTCACAGAGCAAATGAACAATTCTAAACATTATGTTGAGCAAAAATGATCAGTCACTAGATGAAACACACCATATTACTTCAATCACATAAACTCCAAGAATAAATGTAACACTTATATGAGACAGTGATTGTTTATATGGGATATCAGTCAGTTGCATAAGGGTACAAGGAAGCTTTCTACAATAAATGAAACCTATCTTGGACAGAAATTAAATGGGCATATGTAGCTAATAAACTCATCATTTCATATCCATCCATGTTATTATATGTAAAGTATACAGTAATATGGAATAAGTGTTCATTTCCATATGTATGCCAATTTTCACCAGGCTCATGGGAGGCAAACTCATTTAAAAAGAGTAGCAGACTTTAATGAAAGTGAACTCTTTCTGTGTGGATCTCTCTAGGCCCCATTGTAAACCATACCTTCCCAAAGGCCAAGGCCAAGAGAAGGGGTAGCTTGAAAGTCCCTCAGAGAACTCAAAACAAAACAAAACAAAACAAAACAAAAAAACAAGGTCAAGGGAAAAGACAAAAGTTTGGCCATAAACATTTAACAAATAGATTTTGTTTTTACTATTTTACTATCCTTTACTCTCCTTTATAAATAATTTTTAATCATTTCATTATACAACATATCTGGATATATATGTATGTGTATATGTATATATTTCACATCTGTTGATGTGAAAATATTCAGTAGAGGAGAAAGTGAAGGAGAGCTTATCAACTCTGCCCGTTCCCTAGCACTATAGCTAAGCTTGGAGCGCTAAAGTGTTCTTAACATGGCTTAGAATTCTACAGAGACACTCTATCTTCAGCACAAGCACAGTGTAGAACACTTAAGGACTGTCATGGCAATGAAAGCATGGAGCACTTGGTGGAGTTTTAGTGATTAATAGTCTCAGTTACCTTCTGTTCCAACACCCTATCATTACCCTGGTAACAGAATCCCTGTCTTAACTGGTTAGACCAGATGTTCTGAAAAAGCCATTGCAGAAATCACAGAGGAAGAGAACCGGGTCCTTTCGTCTAGGAACTACTTTGTACTAATGCTATCCACCTGGGGCAGAGAATGCAGGAAACAAAAATTTGCCACTGTTGATAAGGTTGATGTTCTGCAAGGCATGAAGGGAAGGTTGGAGCCATAACAGGCAGTTGTTAAAGAGAGGTAGGCTGCATCTCCTAACCCTAGGATTGTCCAGTATCCACTACAGATTCTATGTTATAAACTAATTCAGTGGTAGAATTATTTACCCCTGGAAAAAAAGGAAGAAGGTCAGTGGACACTTCTGCAAAGTAGAACAGAAATTCACATTTCAACCATAGGCAGAAGCAATGTTCTGCCCTAATCATATGCTGGCTGACTGTATAGTCTTCCTCAGCAGGGCTAAGGAACTTCATCTAGAACCTTCCAACACCCCTGAGATGCATGAGAAAGAGAGAAAACAAATTTTGATACTGATGTTCTTGGGCACAAATTTCTCCTTGCTCAGAAGTTTTCACAGCAATATGAAAGACTCCAATTCCCTGTTTGTCCCTGAGGCTGAATATTAAAAAATATATTCGTTTAAATCTCAGGTCCTGAGTAGTTTACACTTCTCTTCTCCTAGCCCATGTGCTTCTGTTTCGGGCTTTAAATTTCTTCCAAGCAGCAGGATATTAGAGAGGCCCATTCTGAAAATATATGGTTTTTCATAATGAGGGAAAAACCAAAATGTTATGAATTCATGATACTTCCTGTCTTCCTTCTCAACCCCCAGTCATACAGTATACCTCCATCTGAACCAGAAGGCAATGCCACTATGCAGAGCACTATAAAGGATGTGAGAGAAAAACAGTCATTGTGAAGCAACAGTTAGACTTCTTTCGTTTGTTAAGAAGATGGATTGTATTTCTGCTGAAACACTGAGATAATCAATCTTAGTCCAGTTGTTAAGGGGAATAAAGGAGCAACTAGGTAACAGTGTGTTGGGTGAATTGCAAGCACAGAGAAAATGTTACCCTTTCTCTCTAATAGCATCTAACACAAGCATATCTGCAAGTTAGCTGTCACATTTATTTAACTGGTTAGCTCTGAGGAATGATAAAGTTCATAGGAAGACACAACCAAGTCATAGGCCCCAACCTATTAGAGGACTCAGCCAATTAAACTAAGAACACCTGATTACTGTGTCTAATATGCTCAAAGGCTTGCTGTAATTAAATAATTAAAATACTTTAATGTATATGTATATAATCACCAGTCTCCTGAAACATATACAAATTCACAGTCTCCTTCCTTCTGCTTTAGAAGAATTGTGTTCTAACGCACTTAGGTTATTAAGCAGCTATAAGCTGTACTTCAATCCACCCAATTCCTGTCCCTACCCCAAAGAGAAGCTAAAGAGATGGCAGAAAGAGGTGCAAGGTTTGTGCATCTCTGGAGACTATTAACAAGCAATAAACTGTGTTTCTATTTACACTTCCATCACCAAGACTATAGTCCTAGCAAGAAACAAAGGAAAAGATTATTCTTAACAGTGTTGGGTGAATGACAGCCCAGCTTCAGCTCTTAAGTATGTTCATGGTTTCAACATTTTATTCTACAGCTAGGGTTTCTAGCTCACCCAATACTCTAACATAAGAACACCATCAATTAAAGAAGAAACTCTTTAAAGAAATCCACAGACTGAGTTTCCAGAACTAAGGCAAACGGAAAGTGTAGCTGATGAGCAGACAGTTACCTACGGAGAATTATTACATGTGTGCATTTTAAGTGGAGAGGATTGAAAGAGATTAAGACACTTTGGGTGATTAATTTTGTATAGAGGTTTTAATGTGACATATATATCACTATTTAATAAATCTGAATACCCTGCCGACAGTTAGTGCCATTGTTCTTGGGGACTGAGGAACATTTTGGACATGTGTCTTAGGTGGTAAGTGTAGGCCACTAGGCATGTAGGAGTGAGCCTTTGGGGATTATAACTCAGTCTCTCCTTCCCTCCCTCCCTCCCTCCCTCCCTCTCTCTCTCTCTCTCTCTCTCTCTCTCACACACACACACACACACACACACACACATCTGCCAAGATCTAAAGAGCCATTCTGTAGCTTCAAGTCACCGTGGACCTGGACCAAGTCACTCAGTGCTAAGGCTCTGGCTTCTCTGGCCTGATGGACGGTATGTCCGAACAGCGAACCAGAGTAAACCTTTCTCCCCTGAAGTTGCTGCTGCCTGGTATTTCATCAGACAACAAAAGTAGCTAACAAACCTCTGATATTTCTGAAAGCTAAGCAACCATAACTCTTTGGGGACATATCTTAATTTTTCAAACATAATATTCCTAAAACTCTACCCTACTCACAATCTGTCATTTTTATCTGCACCTGGGCACTATTGGAGGATTTACTTTAACTATGTGTATGTTATAACATAAATCCAGCTGTCTTTCCTTGTCCTCCAATACAACCTCAGCCCTTTATTTCTCAGCACAATTGCAGCATGGTCGCACACCTTCCCTGAGAGGCAGCCCTACTGTCCTTATTGGATGATTTCCCTCCATCTCTGTAGGAGGAGAACGGTTTGGGGACTCTGTGCAGAACTCAGCAGGCTTGCTCGCATCCCCAGTCTTCTTTCTCTTGTGTTAGTCCCCAAATCAAGAAAAAAAATGTGACTTCCAAGAAAATAGAAAGGAAAACTCTTCCTAAATTCCTGCCTCTGTTTTAGAATCTATCAATGCAGAAGAGAGGTAGGAAAGATTGTAAGACTCAGAATACCAGAAAGTTGGCCCTGAAAGTCTCCCCTGGACCTGACTTTATACAAAAAGACCTGAAGAGGCAATGGACAGGACAACATGGAGGCAGATGGGGGAGGGGGTTTTGAAGGGTCTCACCCCTACTTCTGAGAAAGAGAATTAACCTCTTCCAGGGATGACCCCCTGACTGGCTACATACACATAAACAATAACTGAATTAGAATTCTATTTTGCTTAAAGACATAGTTTAACAAAAAAGAAAGAAAGAAAAAGAAAAACAAGTTACTAAATACAGAAAAAAAAATTGTTCATTAGAGTTTATTTGGCTTTTATCTGTTATGAGGAACTATGATGCAAAATGATAACTACAATAATAGTAATTAATAATTGCTCATTTCTCTGCATAGGCTGAACCCTAAAGAGTTTGCATACATTTACCCATTTTGTCCTTATAACAATGCCTCAAGGTAAACATTTAGGAGAAACAGATATAGAAAATAGGCTGTCTTAGACACAAAGCTGGAAGGTGAAATAAATCCAGAAGCTTAAGATATAGCTCTCTTTCTTAATGCCTATAGCAGACAGCCTTGTCTGCTTCTATCCCATGAATGTGCTTACATTTAGCTAGACATTCATTCAACTGTTTATGAGAAGTGGGGGTTCCCCGCTTGATGTGTATCAATGCATATAAATCTCTTGAATATATTTTCCTCTACTAAATAACCTCACACTAGACTGTGTGAGTTTCTTCTACCTACATTGTATAGAGTTATTATGGTCAAAACAGAAATGTCTAAGTAAGGCAGAATCAGAACTATACTTCCCCCTGTGTGTTTCTTTGGCCCATTAACCTCCCTTGGGTTCAGTGAGAACCTTCCTTGAAACTTTCCGGTCTAATTGCCATCAAATTCTTCCTTGACTCATGCTTCATTTTTGACTATTAAAATTCTATCATTCTGATGCCTTGAAAACAAATATACCTTCACACTAGCACAGATAGTTGAAGGGGAAGGCTAGGATGTCTTCTTCTCAGTGTCTCCTGGAAGCATGGAACACTGCCAGGGAGTTGTAAGAATCATCTCTACAGACAGTGTCAGGACACCCATGTGCCTAACAGGAGAGGGGTCTCATTTGAGAACAAGATAAAATTGGATAGGAAGCTGGAAGTATGTAGGACAAAAACAAAACAAAACAACTGTTGAGACTTTGGAAGTCCTTTACATAAAGAAGCTGATTAAAGCCTCAGCCAAGAGTGTATCCACTAACTCCTATGCTGGGTAAATATAACTTCAGGAAAAATCGTTTCTCTAGACATAGTATAAAAGATAAATTGTAAGAATTTACAATTGGGAGAGTAACGTCAATCTCCAGTTATTAGGAATTAGAACATCTAAAAAATCTTAACTATTACTTAATCTGTTCTGTTTGCCTTCACCCAAAAATACTATTCAAGCAGCCTAAAATTACAGCAAAAATATAAGTCAAGAAATTAAATTAGCCTTCTTAGACAAAAAAAAAAAAAAAAAAAAGATAGGTCTGTTCAGTAAGCTTTTGCTCCTAGTTAATTAAAATGCTGGTAACAAGCCAAATAAGTTTGAATAACACACTGCAAAATACAACCACAAGACAAATATAAGTGTAGTACAAACAGCCCTCCTTAACATGCTGGTAGTGTCCAAAGTCCAGTATAAAGCCCTCTCTCTAGTCCCAGAGAAAGAAGTTCAAGTACTTACAGTGTCTTGAGACTTATCCTTGACATCATAGACTGTCAGTTTTATTCTAGTCTCTTCATAGATGGGGTACTCAGATGGGAATGTGACACCCGTCAAGAACAGTGGGTCTTTTGTTCCCTGAAACAGTATAAGCAGATAACTTGGATTCAATAAAGCAGCAACTGTAGCTGGCAGCATGCAGGGACAAATGAGAACATGAAGAGTGTGTCTGTCTGCTTTTCTAGGAACTAGTTCTATTAAAAGAGATCTAAAGAGCCAAGTGTTGCTTGTGGGCCATGTGCCTAGGACTCCATCACACTGAGGTCTACTGAATAGGTGAGCCTGCATTTTTAAGTGGCTAAGGACTCTTGAAAAAGACCTTGTTTTTAAAAATTAGAATCATAGTTTATCTTTAGGACAGGCTGCCAGTCCACGTGTGTGTGTGTGTGTGTGTGTGTGTGTGTGTGTGTGTGTGCATAAACACACTACATATATATTTATCATTTACACAAATGACCTAAGATACCACCTCACCAAACTGAATGAAGCTATTTTCTCAAATCACTGAGAAATCCTACACTATCCTTTTAAAAATGTTTTTCCTTACTCTGCTTCAATAAAAAGCTATGAGTGTGTCATTGTTTTTAGATGCTTTACAGTGACTCTTTATTCCCCAAAACAACTTGAAAACTAATAAGAAGAACTCTAAATATGATGGCATAGGAAAAAGAAATTATTGCTTGGAATATGGTCCCCCAAAATCACTGTTAGAAAGCTGGTGTTTAACACCACATTTTAGACACACATTTAACAAAATCTATTTGAAAATGTTTTCAAAATTTAGTAAGTCACTGGCCTCCTAAAGCTCCTGAAAGCCTGTGATATTCATTTACTGGTTCACTCATACACTTCTACTCTACAAAAGGCAAAATGCTCTTTTCTTGGCCAGACACATTTGGAGACAGGCAGTGAATAAAACATCTAAGAAAATTATGCATGTTCTATATAAAATTCAACATGAATTACTTTTATAGTTATGATAATAAATTTCAAAATATGTGTGTTTTCTCACAGGGGGATAAGGAGGGAAGTAGGACAAAATCATAGGAACAAAATCAAGTTACGTCAAAATTTGACAATGCTTAAAAGTAACCTAGTTACAATAATACCTGAAGTGTTTCCATTAAGAAAATGACTTTATAATTTTAGTCAAGCTGTCTTTCTATGAGGAAGACTAATTTTAATTCAACTATGGACTAACTGTATGTTGTACTAACATTAGAACCTCAAGCTCCAAAGAGCAGATCAGGTCTGCATGAGGGGGCAGAAGCAGGGCTACACACAGGCTTTAGGTCATTCCCAGAATAGAAGTGACTCCAGGGCAGTGCAGTCTGAATCATTGCTTCCATCCACTGCTCCACAGCAAAGTGAGCTAAGCCAGCATGGCTAGAGAAGGCTGCCTACAGAGAAACTCCTCATTTGGAACAGTGAGGCTCCCAAGTCTAAGAAAAACAAGAAACTCTGAAGGAGCCCAGAGCACATTCTCTGGAGCCCCAGATGCTTAGATAAGTATCTCTAGCTTACTAAGGTCCTGAAATGTGTCAGGAGAACAAAACCATCTAGAAGGAAACCTTGTCCGGTTGAATCTGAGCCAGCACAATAATAAATTTCCCTGATACAAGTTGAATGTTGCATTAGCAACAATAAATGTAAATGGAAATCTCTCATCCTATAAGTAATATTTACATCTTTTGCCAGGGAACATTACAGACAAACAAGTTCACCGCCTACATGTCTTTGGAAAGCACCCTGCTTTGAAAGACACATAGGACAGAATATACGGTTTTCACTACTGGACAGGAAAAATTGTGAAGAACAAAGTTCCCTTCACCTGTTTTAAACTCTGTGAGTACTTTAAAGTTTTTCTGTCATTAAATGTGTTCATTCCGTTTTTTTAAAATCGATAGCGACAGTAGATCGTATATATAGAAACACACAAATACTTAGGCAAGTGTTCTGTTCTCTGGGAATTCACGGTGGAAAGTTTTCTGTGGAAGAAAGCTGAAACCTTTCAAGGGGAAGTCAGTCAAGTTCTTTCCCATGTGCTTATTCTGCATGTGCTTCCAACCTCAGATCTCTGTTCCTTAATGACACATGAAAGCAGCAGCGGGGGCACAGACCACAGGCTAACTTATGTCAGCTGTTCAGAGGGGCGCGAGACAGAGAGGTGGGGGGAGGAGAGAGTAGCATGCACTCTGCCCACCGACAACAGCTTACAGGGGCTGGGGGTGGGCGGGGTAGAGACAGACAGGCTGAAAGAAACCCATGCCAGGCTCACCTCCACAATTTCTGTGCTGGAATACCTTGTCAGGGTTTGCTCCACAGGATGGATTACTGAGATCTGCACTACCGTATTCAGTTTCCGATCACAGACAGGAGCCACAAGATCCTTGCAGGCTGGCAACAACAGAAAAAGAAAGAAAAACACCTCATTCGATCTCTTAGGGCACACTTCTGTCCAGAGCTGAAATAAACTTTGTCTATTCGCTGAAGGAAATCTCCTGGTTACAGCTGGCTTCACAGAGGAAGTCTCTTGGAAGTACCTTACAGAAATAGGAAGTCACGTGCTGCCAAACGGCATTGAGAGTTCATTTCCACTGACCACATTTGCAGCACATGCAAGTCTCCAGTGCTCCGAGGGCCCAGATGCAGTGTGTGAATATGTACACAGAGCTCAGGCACCGCAGGGGCTTTCACTAGTCATTAACCCCTAAGGCGTTCATTCACTTACACTCACGTATCAAGTAAGTTGATTTGGGACACAGCCAGGGAACTAAGATGTCTTTTGTTGACACTGGCTGGGTTAAGCCCGAAGTCTGAATACGCTCTTCACATTCTACCCCTACCTGTCTGCTCGTAGAACTGGCCTGCTCCAGTCCTCCACCCTGCGGAAACAGGAAGAGTGATTACCCTGCCACAGCTGAATTTAAGCAGAAGAGGAAGCAGGCAAGAGTTAAAGAGCCCTCTGTCTGGAATTCAGGCCCATCCTGGGAGACAGTAATTCCAATAAGGACTGGGTAATTGCTGCCCAGAGGCCACACATTCTAAGAACTTTTCTTTGACAGAGCCAGGTCCTATTACAACTCCGGTCACCATATCATATTCACTGGAGTATTTTCTCCGCTCACATAGAATTCTGTAGCTTTGGAACAGAAAAAAAAAAAAAATAGGGAGGGGGGATATTCCTTTTCTCAGTAAGTCCCTACTCCCCACTCTGGTTTTGAAATAGTGAATTGTCTTGGATTTTTTAATTTCTACCTCTTGAAATCAACTACTAAGTGTGATTAAAAAAAAAAAAAAAAAAAGTACCCTACCCTTGCTCAGCAGAGAGAGGTCAAGCCCACCACAGGCTACAGCTACTGCTTGCATGAGAAGCAGGCCGGTGAGTAGTTCTTGGTGATGACCTGCGGGGCTCCACACTGTCTATTCCCCAGTCAATGACCAAGAAGATGTGCCCCAAAGGAGGCTGTGTTTACACTTTGTAAGAGCACCTCTGCAATTTGCAGGGCCACTGGGACAACAGTAATAAAGTTTAAACTTGAAACTTGAAAGGGAAGCAATTTATAGAGGCAATTATCACCTTCCAGCGGCTAGCAGACCTCCTTATTTATAGAAACAGGATGAGACAGAAAATGTAGGCACTTTGAAAAGGAACCAGCCTGGTTTAGGTCCAGTTCTGATAACTAAGTAATGCTGGGGGGGGGGACTATTTAACTTCTTCACTTTTTGCTAAACTTTGGGGTCTTTTTATTCCTGTCTGCTTTTCTGTTGTCAAAATATCCTTATGAAAACCACATGCCTTAAGAAAAAGAGAACAGCTAATGGAAGCATGGGTGGAACCAAATAGTCATGGCGTATGTAACCTTTACCATTTTCTAGGAATTCTGCTCATTACCTTATCTTCAGAACGTATCACAGACCTGTGTCTCCCATTTTTGACTTTGGTTTACCAGTTTGCTGTCTTATGAAATGGATCTGCCTTTGGAAGTCCTACTGTCTGTCACTAACATTTAATGCTTAATCCTGTAAGTCTACACTTAAAAATAAAACAAACGAAAAAAACCCCACCTACTCTTGGTTCCAATAACATCAGTATATCACTGGGAAAATTCTCTCACTGGAAGATTTTGTGCACACTGCTCTTTGGTGGTTATTTTGATCATTTCCTTTACTTGTCTTGTGAGTGTGTTTCATTTTATCATACCTCTTGGCTTTCTGCTCACTGTGAACATCTACTGAAACTGACAAGTATCTTGTTTTTGGGGTTAGGGACTTAAGAGTTTCAAAACCATGTATCGCACCCACTCCTGGTGGCTGCCTCACCCCTGTCTTATGAGCTCTTAACACCTTTGATCAAAATAAGTCACATCACTTCTGAGTTCTTATCGGGCTTGATTGTGGCTACAGCTCTTCCCAGAAGCAAGCAGCTAGCTATTCTGTGGTTCAGCAGAGAGCCTCTGAGCTACACTTCCCATAAGAGATACCATACAAAGCCGAAGTTCTGCTCCACTCTTGAGATACCCCAGGAGTTCACTAGAAAGCTCACTGACAGCATCACTATTTGTATTCAGCTGCTGTCTGTTCAGAACCAGGTGGAGAGAACAGAACAAAGTTATGGTGGAGGCTGTGCTCTCATCTCTGCCTCCTAAACAACAGCCCACAGCACTTACTGCTTCTTAACACTAAGACGGAGAGAAGAGGAGAAAGATCATGAGATCAAATAGAATTCCTGAAACATAGCCCTGGGTTTTCTGTTTTCTAGTTCTGTAGCACAGAGTAAGTAAATCACAATGTCTGCCACTCATCTGCCTCATCTGTCAAGGTGGAAAGGATATGAGCCTCTTATGATAGACTTTACATGCAAGACTCATGTTTACTAATACCCTTATATTAATATTTAACAGTATTTGATGTTATTGCAATGTAAAGTACATTTTACTAATATAGTTCTACTCAGATAACTCTTTAGAAACTGTTAACAGAACTGTATCTCTTTATAAGTGCCAGGCTATGATATACTATATGCTACAAAGTGAAGTAGATAAACATGAATATATGTCTTCTGCAACTGTGCCTAAAGGACTTGTGAAGGCTGAATCAGCAGATACTGCATGGAGATGCTATTCATTTGAGCATTAGGTATCTAATTTGCATGGGGTCATTCAGTAATCAATGAAAGACTAAAAAATGAGAATGGTCCTCATATGCTCACATATTTGAATACTTTCTCCTTAGTTGATGAACTGCTTCAGAAGGGTTAGGAGGTGTGTGACCTTGCAGAAGGAGATGTGTCACAGGGTGTGAGCTTTGAGGTTTCAGCAGATTTGTATGGTTCCCAGGGCTCTCTCTCTGCTTCCTGTTTGTGGGTCAAAATGAGAGCTCTCAACTCTTCCTGTGTCCAAAACCATGGACTCTGACACTCTGAAGCCACCAGTCAAATTAAACTCCTCTATAAATGTCCTGGTCATGGTTTTATTATCACAGCAATAGAAAAGTGACTAAGAGCCCAAAAATATACTTACAGAATCTGAAACTGTTTCATCCATCTTCCAGAGCATTGCCACCCTGGCCTGTCACCACATAAAACTCTACTCCAAGAATCTGCTAGATAAACAGCCTTCCTTAGTGTATGACGCTAGAAGACTGCAATGTTTGGGGATTTTTCTTTCTGTTTTATTTAAGAACCCTCCTCCCACATACACTCAAATCTCTGTGAGTAGTGAATGATTGCTAGAGAAGAAAGAGACCATTTTATAGTGGTGTAGCCACTGGTAAGATAGCTGTGTTCTCATATGTAACATTTGCTTAAATGAAACCCTAATTGGACATATGAGGCCATCAAAATAAATGAATAATTAAACTAGCAAAGAACATGAAAGTGGAAAGGAAGTGGGTAGAAAGAGGAAAGCAGTCAGTGCAGGAGGAGGAGGAAGTCAAAAGAGTAATAGGTGATAAATGTGATCAAAATACATTAAATACATACATGAAAATATGTAACAAACCCACAATTAGGCATAATTAATTTATGTTAATAAAATGAAGAAAATGTCTAGAGATTAAATGGTTGATTAAAAAAATTCTAACTATTTAAATTAAATGGTATGAACAAATGATGCACTCCTAGGTAGATTTTTAACTTTTGCTTCTGCCTTTTTACTGATTTTTTTTTTTTTTTCGACTTGGCTACTGAAAAGCATTTCCCAAGATCAAGACTTTGAAAGGTTGAAATGAAAATATGTGCCTGTTCATGCATAGATTGGCTGTCTTATACTGAAACATGTGCCTGTTCATGCATAGATTGGCTGTCTTATACTGAAACATGTGCCTGTTCATGTATAGAGTGACTGTTTTATGCTGAAAAACAGGAAGGAGGGAAAAGCAGTGAGTAATTAACAGAAATTATAATTTTGTGGTTTTTATAGAAATAAATAGTCATAAATGTTTTTTTTCCTATTGATTTTGACATAGTATCCAGCAATGGAAGTGTTTTCTTTCTTCTTCCAATGGTGTTGAGCAAAGCAGCTATAAAACATACCCCAGCTGGGGTTTGCATAAGGGCTAGTCAACTCTCCTCCCCTGGTGATGGGGGATACTCTGTAGAAGCATAATGATAAAAATAAATGGATCCTTTGTGCCTTGAGAGGAGGCTATGCCCAAGAGCCACCAGAAAAACAAAGAAATGGAGCCAATGTGTCCTTATTCTAAAATTTGTTGAAACTCTCAAATCCCAGCCACTGTGTAAGTGAAACTGGAAAAGTCACAGTATCTGCTAAACTCAATGTGAGGGATAGAAATTATGTCTCTTCAAGATGTCTGCCACATGGCTTGATGTCTAGAAAGGAAAAGAACATCTTCAGCTCTAGTAGTTTTTCTGTTATTTGAGGGTCCTGAGGGTTAAAGAACAGGCATCTTCAGGAATGTTCTCATATGAAAGACTCTATCACCTACAAAATACTGTTCTTATTAAATAAAACATCAGCTTGTGTTTCCTGAAGTTATCCAAATCATGCAATGTCTATTAGGCTCAAAAGGCTTTTCCATCACTCTAGGTAACTTTAGCTGAAAGCTGAAAACTGTCTCTTGACTCACATCAGAGACTAACACAATTGTCCAGTTCAGGGAAGTCTGAGCCTTACACCAGATGTGTTAAAGCAAGCAGGCAGGGGTACAAGATGAGGGAGGACAGGTATAAACTTTGGGGGCAGCCAACATTCACAGACATCCAAAGCAATCATCCCCTTCCCTCCAAGAACCATTTTCCTGTGAAGTGTGATCACTTTTCTTGTCTCATCGGCATCCAGGAATAGTAACAACCAACACAGTTTACCCTCTTCCCCCCAGAACTGGGCAGATGAGAAACACGTGAGGCAGGGGCTGGGGAGGGTGGTTTACTTTGACATCTTTCAAGACTTCTAAAATTCTTTGATAAAAATTAGCCAGAAGAAATTGATGAACAGAGGAGACACTACATAGTATAATAAAGAAATATTTTGAATTTTTGTTTTGTTGTCAAGACAGGACATTATGTATCCCAGGATGGTCTTGAACTTGACATCCTACAGCTTCTACTTGATTATAATGAAGTGAGGGCACACGTGAGGATACATGTCCATCCACAACTTATATGGCCCTGGAAAAGGATCCTGGGGCTGCATATGTGCTGGGACACTGTTCCATCAAATAAGCTATATCCCTAACTTAAAGATGATTTGGGTCTGTTTTTGTTTTGTTGGGGGTTTTGTTTTTTTGTTTGTTTGTTTGTTTGTTTTTAAACTTTATTTATTTGCCTTGGTGTTTGCCTGGAACTGGAACTACAGACAGTTGTTAGCTGCCATGTGGGTGCTGGGAATCGAACCTGGGTCCTCTGGAAGAGTAGACAGTGCTCTTAACCGCTGAGCCATCTCTCCAGTGGGGGGGGGGGTTGTTTTTGACTGAAGGTAAATTGTGTTTACTAGCTACACCATACTCCACGAAGGAACTTAAAAAAAAATGACTCATATTTTGTTCCACTGGGAATAACAACCACAACAGAGACACTGTAAATTTTGCATAAAAGCTCTATAAGGTGATCATGATACCTAATGTTGATCATCAGCTTGGCAAGATCACTTGCAGATGGGCCTCCTGAGAGCTGGGAGGGATTATGTATATTAGTTTAACTGAGATAAGAGGAGTCACAATAAATGTGACAACTCTCTTTGGAACTGGGTCAGAGCTCAGAAAGATGACAAAGGAGAAAGTTATAGGAGCACTAGGATTCATCTTTTTAATTCCAGATTGTGATAGCAAACTTATCAGGTGCCTCCTGCCAGGCCTACCTTTGTCTCTCTGCCATGATGGACAGTGTCTGGGAACTGTTAAGTCAAAAATAAGCCTTTCCTTATTTAAATTGCTATTGTCAAAGTTCTCTGTCATAATATTAAGACAAATATTAAGATAGTGTCTGTTTGTATGTATGTGTGTGAGAGTGTATATGTAAGAGTCTACATGTATTTGTATGTATGTGAGAGTGTCTTGGTGTTAAGTCTATGTATGTGTATATGTCTTTGTATATGTGAATATGTGTGTGAGTGTATGTGAATGTATATGTCTCTGTGTGTGTATATGTCTGTGTGCATGTGTGTGTTTGTGTGTGTGTGTGTGTGTGTGTGTACAAAAGGCTGACCTTGTGATCCTCCTGCCTCAGTCTCCCAAGTGCTGGCAATAAGAACTTCTGTCACCACACCAGCTAAACCTTGCAATTAGAAGCAGAAAAAATAGAATTTAGGGTAGCCTGGTGGAAGTGCACCTTTGACTGTCATGTAAGTGTAAGGAACTCTGTGCCCTGACTGACACACACCCAAGCCTGTGAAGATCAAGGGAGGTCACAATACAGATGACAGGAAGTATCCAATCTGATGTGTGGCCTTACACACACTGGGCTTTAGAGAAAACATGTGATGCTTTCAGTGTCTCCCAAAAGACTGTTCTTATCTGAGCACCTCTGTGATTAGAATCTGCCTCTTCTGGAGAACTGAGAAAGACTTTTGCAGCCTGAGGACAGTGTCTTCTCCCTGGCTCATATTCTTAATGTTTGCTTACATTTCTCCAAAGTACAACTTATGTATTATTTCTTCTTGTACTCTGGAAAATTAGATTCTACTGATGAATTGATTAGCTTGTGTTTCCAGTCCAATAAATAACCAGACTTCATTAAAAGACTTTACAGTTACCAGTCTACAGTAGTGATTACATTTAGATTAAGTTAATTTACATCATACATGGAAAGAAATACAGAACACTTAAGAACCTAATAGCCCCTCTCCCTAATTAATGCTTCTCCAGCTTAGTAGGCTTGCTTCTTTTTCAGTTGTCAGTTCCTGGCTCTCTCTCTCTCTCTCTCTCTCTCTGTGTGTGTGTGTGTGTGTGTGTGTGTGTGTGTGTGTGTGTGCGCGTGTGTGTATGTATGTGTGTGTGTTTTCTTCCTTTCCCTCAAGAAATTAAAGAAATAATTTTCTGAAGCCTCGGATGCCAGCTTCTATAGCACAGATGATTTCCTGGGGAGATTTACTGGGATGCTGCCTAGTTCCCTGGCTCTACACTACAGAATACAACTGGGAGAAGGAAAGTGCGTTGAGCATGGCATTCCTGCCTGGTTCCCACAACCACATAAGGAGAGTTCCATCAGCAACTGGGCATCCATTATAAGATGAGCATCAAGTTGCTCCTAGAAGAACATGGCTTATAGTACTGATCTGATGATGGCCACTGACATAGTCCTCCCTCACATCCATTCTGTGCTCTCTGAAAATTTTAGTTGTCTTTAACTTATTAACTGTTTCTCTACTTTTCTCCTTTATCTCTTTGCTCCTTCTAGTTATTTTTTATTGAAAATGTCTGCTTTCTATAACTTTTTTCTTTAATGATTTCTTCTCTGAGATTTCAAGTTACCATCTAATGCATGTCCCTGTTGTCAACCTGAAAGACAAGGTCACAGGAACTGCTGCTTGTGTCCAGAAGATCTGGGACTGTCAGGCTCAGGGACAAATGGTGGCACCTCCTCTCCATTCACTCACCTTCTTAAAACTTCTGTGGAAAGAAAAAAATTCTAATTTCTCTTTAAGTGTTATGTGGGAGATTTCAATTAACATATACATCCCTAAAGAGAAAATAAGCCATGCATAACTGCCAACAAAACCAAGAGTTGCTAGAAAAATAAGAATAAATGTATGAAATTGGAGATGTAGGGAAATCATTAAAAGTCTTGGAAGTTTTTCTTCATTTCTTTAAAAATTTTTTCTCTTTCTAGTCATCAAGTTTAAAAAAAACGATTTCCAAAATTTAAAGTCACTGTATTTCTCTTATGAATGATGACATTTACATTCAGCCTAACTTGGAATGAGAAGAAATGTACAAAGAATGAAAACCAATCCTGGAGGCTTCCTAAAGCCAGAGTCCCTTAGGCTCACTGTGATGATAGCACTGTGAGTGTTACATCGCCACTATATAGACTTTACAATTGTTCTCCTGTAAGATAATACAGGAAGCTAACGCATGCCAAGATTGTGAGACTTGTGAGATGTTAATTTCTGGAACATAGACTCTGTTTGGGCAGCTTTGTGATCAGACCCTTTGCTTCTGCTAATGCCCAGGGTGACAGTGTGCTGCCTGCTGCAGCCTCACAGGTCCATTAGGTCCAAATGCACATTTATTGGACAGTCAATCAATGGATATCTGTAGACTATGATATAAAAAATGAAGACTGCCTTTGTCATTTGACCAGTAAGTCAGTGTTCAGAGTCAGTTAATTTTCTATACAGCTTGCTCTACTGCCTGCTTGATAGAGGGTGAGCTTTACATCCAGGATTTCTAGACTATACTCTTGAGAGTAGAGCTTAGATAACACTTGGGGAAAGCATGAGGCAAATGCTGTGTAGAAGAAGCAGATGACAGAGGAATCTAGGTGATAATTTTTTTTCAAAACTTTATTTATTTATTTTATTTGCTTTGGTGTTTGCCTGGAACTGGGAACTCGAACTACAGACAGTTGTGAGCTGCCATGTGGTTGCTGGGAATTGAACTCAGGTCCTCTGGAAGAGCAGTCAGGGCTCTTAATCACTGAGCCATCTTTCCAGTCCCTCCAGGTAATTATTTACAAGCAAAAATTTAAAAGTCTCGGCTTCAGAAAGTCTACTTTATGGTTCTTGCTGCATTGAAATCTGAGCTCCATTGCTCCTATGTTTCATTATAGTCAATTCACTTATAAATAAAACTGATTTCTTTCTTCTAAAAGGCTAGGTTCAGGTTGGGAAATATGCCTTGAAATAAAATGTGATACTTTATCATGTACAGAACAATATGAAAATCAGTCACAATAATTTATATGTGACTCTGTGTGTGTTAAGTGGAAACGTGTTTATAAGAGGGGAAAAAAAGTGGTCCAGAAGCTGGAACTCTAATATTTACTTAGGAAACACTATGGAAGCTAAAATATACTTCATATTCAGTAACAGGTCAAAAGCTTCACTGGGTAGTCTAGGAAAATAAAACAAAAATATAATCTTGCTTGGAACAATGGGGCTCTTTGAAAATACTCTTGGATTATTTGTGCTGAGGAGCAAGAAATCATGCCAGCTGTAAAGCAGACGGCTAATTTGCATATAAAAAGAACAAATTTTGTTCAAATAACTCTTGTCAGTACCAGAAGACTTCCATTCCTGAACTCAGCCCCTGCTCCCTCGGCTTCTCTGCTGTCGGTCCTTAAAAAATCCTGTTTTGTCTTGTTTTCATGAATATTACTGAGATGGCTCAGATTCCACCTTCTAACAATTGAATCACAAACAAGTCTGTGCCCACATCTTTTTGGATTTTGATATCTCACACTAACATGCCACAAACTGGCTTGGCATCCCCTGGTATTACACACAGCTCTGTTTGTGCTCCCAGCCCACATTCCACTTTGAAGAGACAGCAAGCTAATGCTGCTAGCTGCTGTTCTTTTTAGCTAGAACATATGTGCTGCTTCGGAAGGCAGGAAAATGTTATCCCAAGGAGGAAATCAGGTTCCACTGAATACTAAGAGAAATATCAACATTTCACTACAGGAATCTGTAGTATTAGAGATAAAAGAGAATCACTTGTCTTCAAGCACAACCTGACCTCAGTTCCTAGAACATAGATAAATAGATGAGTGTGGCAGTGCCCATTCTTGTACTGTTACTGTTGGGAAGGTAGAGAAAGGTGGATTCCTGAAGCTGGCTGGTCAGCAAGCCTAGTCAACTGTGTGAGCTCCATAATAGTGAGACCTTGTTTCTAGAACCAAGGAAGAAGGAACCTGAGGTGTAATACCCAAAGTTGACCTCTGAGTCACCCACACACAGAGAGAGAAAGAGAGAGAGAGAGAGAAAGAAGAGGGGGGTCTAGGTGGATAAATAGATAGTGGGTAGATAGATGGATGGATGGATAGATAGGTAGATAGGTAGATAGATGAAGGAGGGAAATAAATACAAAAGGTGTACAGGAGGAAGGGAGAAAGGAGGAAAGGGGAAAGAGAGGGAGGGAGGGAGATAAATGAGAGAGAGACAGAGATTACTGAGACTCCTACTTTCCCATCTCCAAGGATAACATTTATGCAGGACAGTTGCCATTGAGACAGGAAAAGACAGAATTCCTATCAGACATAAGGCTGGTTAGCAGATTCGTCAAAACCTGTGGTTACTGGGATCTACCTTGTTTGTTCTAAAAGATGAGACCAGTGTAGTTGTTGGATAGAGGAGGTACCAGCAAGGGTCTTCGGATCCTGGGGCCTTGGTTACCAAACAAGATGGCTCAGGGCAGCGTGGGCAAAGGTGCAGAATTCTATTTAGGACTCTAGGAAGCAAGGGCCTAGAATGACACCTTCAGGGCATGACAGCTTCCAGAGGGACTCATCCACTTGTCTGGGCAGGAAGAAACAAAGGAAACAGACACTTCCTGGCTGATTTCTCATCCAGCACACTGAGTCATGGGTATGCTTCCAATGAATCCTGGAAAGGCCATTTCCAAGTGAGCTTTCTCAATGTCAGTTGCTTTAGAAGGGTTGCAGGTTGCAAGGAGAAACTGCCTAGGACTTGCTTTTATGAGAGTGGTGCTTGTATTAAAGTAATTTTTCCTGTGAATATACTAGGTTCAATACTTCCATGTGAAATCAATAGTTTTAATATCTGGGAATGATAATGTATGCCTGTAACCCAGAGGGTAAAGGCAGAGGCAGTAAGATCATGACCTGGAGGTCATCCTCATGCCTGTAGCTAGTTCTAAGGCAGCAAGCACTATGTGAGGGATTGTGTCAAAACAGAACCAAGAAACTATTGTGTGTTTTTGTGTAATTGCTAAATTGTTTTCAGTCAATCAAATTACAAGCAAATTAAAACCTGAAGTAAAGCAAAGTAAATATGCAAAATATAGATTAGGAACTAAGGGTAGACAGGAATAGGAAGATTGGATGTTTCTAGGGTGGTGATTCATCTCTCATTTTCTTTTTTTTTCCTTCTTTATTTTGTATTTATCAAAAAAAACACAGTAAAAAGAATTTAAAATGTGGAAGAGTTAACAATAACTATACAGAGGATAAGAATGATAAGCATGGCTTATCAAGGGTGGAAATACAAATAAGATTGCTACACATATATTTTCTTTGTGTTCATCTTTCCCTCTGAATTTTTTTTCCCCTGCATATCCTTATTCAAGGTCTCTTCCCCCTCCCAACACATCTGGTCATTTTTCTTCTCTGCGACTCCCCATCCCCTCCCTGGGCAGGGAGCAGACAGTCCTATGGACCCACTGACCCAATAATGCTTAGATCAGTCTCCACTTCTGGCCAAATCCAGTTCTTTCCGCCCCCCCTCAAGAGTGAGTCAGGTATTCCTATAGTTGGACTGGGGATTGAACGGTCAGTCCAGGGTGTTTCTGATCCCAAGCTGTTCTGTTGTTGTGGTTTGCTGCTTGGGCATGTTTGGCTTTTTTTCTTGTTTGTTTGTTTAGAGACCACTAGTGAGTGAGTACATCCCCTGCTTATCTCTCTGAGTTTGTGAGACTTCGCTCAGGAGGACATTCTCCAAATCCATCCATTTGCCTGTGAATTTTAGGATATCATTTTTCCTTACTGCTGCGTAGTATTCCATTGTGTAGATGTAGCACAGTTTGTTAATCCATTCTTCAGTTGAGGGACATCTAGGTTGTTTCCAGGTTCTTGCTATTACAAATAATGCTGCTATGAACATAGTTGAGCTAATACCTTTGGAGTGTGAATGTGCCTCTTTAGGGTATATACCCAGAAGTGGTATTGCTGGGTCCTTGGGGAG
>PVIH01024103.1:0-23479 GCA_004025045.1 Sigmodon hispidus
CAAGAGTGAGTCAGGTGTTCCTATAGTTGGACTGGGGTTTGAAGGGTCAGTCCAGGGTGTTTCTGATCCCAAGCTGTTCGGTGGTTGTGGTTTGCTGATTGGGCATGTTTAGCTTTTTTTCTTGTTTGTTTGTTTAGAGACCACTAGTGAGTGAGTACATCCCCTGCTTATCTCTCTGAGTTTGTGATACTTCGCTCAGCAGGATATTCTCCAAATCCATCCATTTGCCTGTGAATTTTAGGATATCATTTTTTCTTACTGCTGAGTAGTATTCCATTGTGTAGATGTACCACAGTTTGTTAATCCATTAATAGCAGCATTATTTGTAATAGCAAGAACCCGGAAACAACCTAGATCTCCCTCAACTGAAGAATGCATTAACAAAATGTTTTACATCTTCACAATGGAATACTACTCAGCAGTAAGAAAAAATGATATCCTAAAATTTGCAGGCAAATGGACGGATTTGGAGAATATCATCCTGAGTGAGGTATCACAATCTCAGAAAGATAAGCAGGGGATGTACTCACTCATTAGTGGTCTCTAAACAAACAAACAAACAAAAAACCAAGCATGCCCAAGCTGCAAACCACAATCACTGAACAGCTTGGGATCAGAAACACCCTGGACTGACCCTTCGGACCCCACTCCAACTATAGGAACAGCTGACTCACTCTTGAGGGAGGATGGACAATACTGGATTTGGCCAGGAGTGGAGACTGATCCAAACATTATTGGGTCAGTGGGACCATAGGACTGTCTACTCCCTACCCAGGGAGGGGATGGGGAGTTGCAGAGTAGAAAAATGACCTGATGTGGTGGGAGGGGGAAGGGACCTTGAATAAGGATATACAGGGATGGAAAAAAATCAGAGGAAAGCTCAACACAAAATAATTATATGTGTTGCAATCTTAAAAATAAAAGAAAAATATTTTATATTTTATATTCTATAGTATCCAGTATTTAGCTATGTAATATGGGGACAGAAAGTAATTATGTAGAGAAAATGTCTAAGAACCATGTTTTAAACTATACCTGGTTAAAAATGTGTAGCTTTCATTATCTGACACAATAAGGCATATATGTATTCGTTTATTTTTTTTTAATTTTCATTTTCAGCACATTCATCTCAATTTCTGCAATGAGGACATATATTTAATAATATGTCTTTCATCAGAAAAAGAAATGAAAATGATGGGCTTTAAGGAGACACAATTTGGAGTTCACTTTATTTGTGGGAAAGGTTGGCCATTGGGCAAGAGACTGTTCCTACCTTGACTGCTTGACAGTAATCTTTAGAAACTAGATATGCACTACCCATAGGAAAGTAACCTTTGAAACTTTGCTAGAAGAACCTAGATGGTCTTTCAGGTTTCTGCTTCATAGAGATTGCCAGACATTCTGTCAGGGGAGAAGTGACTGATAAACTATGCCAAAATGGGCAAAGAACCCTTTCACATTTTTTGCTTCATTCAAAAGTCTGCCAGAGGCTTCACCCTGCAGGGTTAAGATGGATGCTCCAAATTTACAAACAAACTTTGAGTGACTTTCACAATAGCCAGATGTCTGTCATTTCTAGAATTTGGAATTTGCTTATAATGCCCTTTTCCTACTCAGGTAATATTATATCCTTCTGTGTTATTTGATGGGGTTAAAGATTATATAGCTATAAGTATAGTTTTTCTTAGTTATAATAAGAGGTAAATTAGATATGAAACTGTGGACTCACAGGATAAGTTAAAAGACAGAATATTTTCTTTAATTTTGCTAAATACAAATAGACTGGATATTGAAACTGTAACTCTTGCTTACTACATCTTTTGTTACATGTAATTTTGCTAGGTTGAAATTAAATCCTTCTTTAATATTAAACAGTAAAGGGGAAGTGATATGGACTGTCTTTCTGGATGCTGTGAATCATGATATGACATCATTAGTTTATAACATCTAAAGTAGTTAGGTTAAAACAGTTCTTTTATTATCTAAACTTCATAAAGTTCCAGACAAATACATAAGAAGTTCTTTTGTGAAGGGTAGTAGATGTTCTTTCATAACTAATATGAGGCACAAACTTTTGGTCATTGAATATTTGACTTTTTATTCTAGTCTTATGGATGTTGAGATCACTCTTTCTGAAATGCAAGACATTTGCTTTATTACTAAGTAATTTATGGATATGAAAACAGAATTTATCCCTCTGCTTTACAAAATAACATACTTCAACTTCAAAGACAGAAAATACATTAGAATAAATATTTGGGATGAGAATTTCCAATCATATGCACTTAAGAATTAAGCTGGTATAGCTGTCCTAATATCTGTCAAAATAAACTCAAACTAAAATTTATTTAAAAAGATCAGGAATGAGATTACATATTCATCACAACAATAAGTTTATTATCAAAATTATATCTCAATCCTGAATATCTATGGACCAAATACAACCACTTACATCTGTAAAAGAAAAATTACAAAAACTTAAATCCCACATCACAGCACATTCCATACACAAATTTTGGGAGAACTCAACAACCCACTGTTACCAATACACAGTTCTTCATGAAAGAAACTGAACAAAGAAGGAAGGGAGCTAACATATGTTATGACTCAATTGATATATGAAGAACAATCATCCCAGACAAAAAATATAATTTCTTCTCATCACATCATTGAATCATATCTAAAACTGACTAAGTATTAAATACCTTGGAGTAAGTATAATCAAAAAGTAACAGATATATTTGACAAACATTTTAAGTCACTGAAGAAAGAATTTGAAGAGGATTTCAAAAGATGGAAAGTTCCCACATGTTCCTGGATAGGTAGAATCAACATAGTTAAAATGGCAATTCTATCAAAAGCAATCTACAGATTCAGTGCACTGTCCATTAAAATCCAAACACAATATTATTTAGACCTTGAAAGAACAGTATTCAATTTCATTTGGAATAACAGGAAAGCCAGAAATGCCAAAACAATTTTGTTCAACAAAAGAAACTCAAGAGGCATCACCATCCCTGACTTCAAGTTATACTATAGAGACAAAATAATAAAAACAGTCTGGTACTGGTATAAAAACAGACTTGTGGATCAGCGGAATTGAATTGAGGATGCAGACACAAACCCAAGAACCTATGAATACCAGGTCTTCGACAAAGAGGCCCAAAATATTCAATGGAAAAATGATAGTATCTTTAACAAATGGTGTTGGCATAGCTGGATGGTAGTTTGTAGAAAAATGCAAATAGATCCAAGCCTGTCACCCTGCACAAAACTCAAATCCAAATGGATCAAAGACCTCTACATAAACCCACCCACTTTGAACTCGATAGAAAAGAAAGTGGAAAATACGCTTATAATAATTAGCATAGGCAACCACTTCCTAAATATAACACCAGTGGCACAGACACTAAAATCAACAATCAATAAGTAGATCTCCTGAAACTGAGAAGCATTTGTAAAGTTAAAAGCACTTTATATAGAACAAAACATCAGCCTACAAAATGGGAAAAGATTTGGACCAACCCTACAAGTGATAGAGGTTGGATCTCTAAGATATTTAAAAAACTGAAAAATCTAGACTCAAAACCTTGAATAAAACAATCAAAAAATGGGGTTCAGAAGTTAAAAGGGAATTCTCAGCAGAAGAATTACAAATGGCTGAAAGGAACTTGAAAAAGTGCTCATCATCTTAAGCCATTAGAGAAATGGAAATCAAAATAACTTTGAGATACCACCTGATATCTGTCAGATTGGCTAAGAAAAAAGGCACAGATGACAGCCTATGCTGGACAGTGTGTGGAGCAAGGGGAATGCTTCTCCATTGTTGGTGGGAATGTTAGCTTGTTTAGTCATTCTGGAATGCGGTATGGCGGTTTCTCAGAAAACTGAGAAACAGTCTCTCCAAGGACGCAGCAACACCACAACTGGGTGTATACCCTAAATAAGCACATTTGCACTCCATAGGCATTAGCTCAAGTATGTTCATAGCAGTAATATTTTTAATAGCAACAACCTAGATGCTCCTCAACTGAAGAATGGATTAACAAACTGTGGTACATCTTAACAATGGAGTACTAGTCAGCAGTAAGAAGAAAATGATATTATAAAATTTACATGCAAATGGATGAATTTTGAGAGTATCCTTCTGAATGAGGTATCGCAAACCCAGAAAGATAAGCAGGGGTTGTTGTCACTTATTAGTGTACTTTACACAAAATCAAAGCATGTCCAGTCTGCAAACCCCAATCACAGAAGTGTTTGACATCTGAAATACATCAGACTGCACCTCAGAGCCTATTCCCTCCAGAGGAACATGAGACCCAGTATTGATGTTGAAATGAGGAAAGCGGATCTGCCTGGGGTGGATGCTGATCTAAGCCATATTGGGACCTTGGGACATCCTGCCTTTCCTGTGAAGGAGATAAAGTGATGGGGAAAAGATAGAGTGATTGGGAGTGATAGGAGGGGTAAGGGTGTTTAAGCAAGAGTATACATACACAAAACTAAGACTTTATTCATAACAAAAAAATAATAAAACAAACAAAAACATAAACAAAAAAAAAGAAAAAAAAATATCTTGGTCCAATCTGGAGGTTGTGTCTTCTCAGCCTGTCTTCAGTCTCCTATTATATTTTAGGCCAGTGGTCTTTGTGTTTCAGAGTTCACTTGGGTCACCTTGTGATGAAGTCTGTTATAAACATGGCAGCATATTAGAACTGTTGTGCTTAGCAAGCTGGGTTTGATGGGGGTTTGTAATTACAGAGGGCTTTGGAGCTACCTTGGGTTTAGGGTAGAGCTGACTGGGGGTAATGTTCCAAGTGCTGTGTCCCAGAGATGAGTTTATGAGACTGTTGTCTCTGTTTGGCCTGGGCAGTGTTCCACTTACCTGTTAATCTGCTGTAAGCCAGGAGTCTTTGGATTTCCGGTTGTTGCAGGAGCCCCTGAGGTCACTATGTGATGACTTAGGTTGTGAATGGAGGTGGACTTTTGGCACTAGGGTGTCAAGCAGGCTACATTTTTGCTGAGTGTTTGTTCTTGCAAGGGGTTTCCTTGCTGGCTTGGGTTTAGGGTGGGCCTCGGTGGGGTTAGGATCCAAGGGATGTATCCATTGGTCAAATTTCAGAGACTGTGGTATTCTGCTTGTTCTAGGTGGGGTGCCACTCACTTTTTAGTCTTCTAGGGTCAGTATTCTGTGGGTTTCAGTTGTCACACATGTCACCAGGGTCACTTGAAATATACCTATTCTTGATGTCGTTTATATTTAAAATAAAAAAGTTAAAAGATAAGTAACTGGTTATTATAATTCAAATTATAATATGACTATGGTGTTGTGACAGGGAAAATGTACCTCATTATGTTTCAGCTGGACCATCTTTATTTTAACAAAAAAATGACCTGCTCCCTTTTCTAACCCTTTCATCAAAAGTACTTTGGGAAATCATCAACCCTGTTCAGGAAATTGGAAGTTGAAATTCCTCAGATAATTCCATTTATTTTTTTGCTTCTGTTAAACTTCTTCTAGCATCCTTTCTTCCCCCACTAACTCTCCACCAGCCTATAGGTCTTCTGAGTTCCTAGCCTTTAAACTCTCCCTATAAAAATGCATTCAAGGCTCTTTTTTGAGAAATGTTTTTCTTTAGGTACTAGCCAAGCTTGATTCATACAGATTTTAAATTTGAACTTTGATCTTGCTGTATCGCCTTTGAGTATTCATTTAAAAAAATTTGGATACAAAATTTATTGAGCACAAAATATACCTTAAATATTGTTAAAGACAAGTTATTTCTAGTTCAGTTAAGAACTATTTTTTTTCTAAAACGTCATACTACATAGACACACACAAATATATGCACACTGAATTCAATATAGTTAGAAGGGTAGGGACAGTCAATGTGATGAAATCTCAAAGAATTAACATTAGTAAAATACCAAAATATGTCAGGATAGGTAGGAAAATTGCTGATGCATCATCTAAGAAATGGTAGCTACTCAGGAAGTTTATTGAAACTGTGTTAGTGCTAAGCAGGAACTACTCAAATGTCTATAGTACAAATGGAAAAAATTTGCAATGTGTTACGCAGCCCATTAGTGTAATTTAATTGAATGAGACTCTTATAATATCATATTTATTCTTATGAAAGAAATTATAAGCAAACTGTTTTAATTGGGTGAGAGCAACTTGCTGAAGCAGACAATAATAACTTGAATCAGCATCAGATGAACTATGTAGCATTAGAGAGGGTACTGTAGCAGCTCACAGTCTGAAACCATTTAGGAACAGTTAGCTGTCAATCAAGAAGTGGTGCAGAATTTCCAGTAAAACCTAGAATCTGATAAAATTTAAAATAAGTCAAGAGATGATCTGAGACCTGACAATTGCCAGTTACAGCCTCCCCTTTATACACTGGCACTATAAAACACCATAGAAAATGGCTAGAGCAGAAAAAATACAAACTATTCTATTAAGAGATCTAATCCAATTCAGTGAGACAGATACCACTGTGCCAAATGTAATTTCCTAGCATCCAATTTTTATTGTGCATATATTTACAAATATGTTTAGAAATTAAGAAACTAAAAAGGGCCCACTAGAATTCTTAGTGGAGGGTCAGAAAGGTATAAAAATAAAAGTATTTTGAAGGTTATTAGGCAATAATGGACATAGGACAGTGTTATCCAGAAAGAGTCCCAAGAAATGGAGAACCAGAGAGCTCTGGGAAATCAAAACACTAATCATTTAAATGCCTTAAGAAATTTGTTACTGTGTTAGATAATATAATTGAGAAAATAAAAATAAACAAATAAAAATCAGTACAAAATAAATGTAGAAAAGGTAGAAAATTGAAAAATTGTACACTTTCGGATGAGTGCAGAATCTTATGTCCCTTCCATATGTGTGAATGTAATGAAAAATTAGTGGCATCAGCTTAAGTTGCACAAATACAGCCGTTTAAATGAGAAATACACCATTGCTCATTTTTTAACAATCTATTCAATATTTTTTGAGAAGCACACTCTATAGTAATAAAATAATTTATGTTACAGAAGGCAACTTTTATAACCTGTTAATATGTGTTATTTAATTAAAATATTATCACATCTTTGCCTTTCTTTTTCCAAACCACTTAAAAAACCTACATGTACAATTTCCTTCATTATACTGGACACCAGCACACTTGAGTTGTATGTATGGATGTGTGTGCATATTTATATTTGTATATATTTATATAAATATACTTATAGGTATTCACTTATATCCAAACACACACATATACATAGTACACAAACACATACAAACACACACATATGTATATACATATTCTGCTCAATGTGTATAATGTTAATTGTATCTACATGTTCTCAATATTCACCATTTAATAATAGATTTGGTGCTCTTCTCCAGGGAATTTTTTTTCTCCTGCTCCTAGCAATACTTAAATATATTAAGCTCTTATTTCTCAGAGAAGATGCAAATGTTGTACCAAATAGGAGAGTAATACAAAAACATCTTCTCACACTTTGAGTCGAAGTGGTTGTGTGGTACACACCCAGTCTATAAATTTATAATACATGTGCTGCCCTCAATGCTCAGTGAACATCATGCAGATATAATGTAAAACCAAAAGCATCAAATATTTTCTGTGAGATTGCTCCTCACAAAAGTGTCAGGGAAGCAACACCCTTGATGTTTAACAGGACCACCAGTAGATGACCTAAAATATTACATCAGAATGCTAAAATAAAAAGTGAGTTTTTCTCTGGCTCTCATTTTCCCAGTTTTAAGAAAAATGAATGAATAATTTTACTCTTTACATCATTGAATAACCAGTGTGGAAGATTTAATCTGCAGACTTGCAACACGTAACATGACTGTCCATGATTAATGAGCAAATACATAGAAAATAAAATGCTACATATTGATTCAGACTCTAACACTAACTCTGTCATCACTTATGGAGAAAATGGATGGTTGCTTCCATTTGGCAATATAGGTATGCACATTGGTCAACATTCCCAAGAGGTGAATAGCTTACCTTAGTGGATATACCTGTAGGAATAAGAGGTTGATCAGCAGTTGCCATCAAACGTTCATCAAAAGTATTTGAACCAGAACTATCACAAGGTGGCTAAATAACTCTAAGAGGAAGATTTAAAAAACTCAAACTCAGTAGCAAAAATGGTAGAAAGAACTGAAACTAAAAAATTTTAATAACTGCTAATGAAGTCAGGAGATGCTGGCAAATGATGTGGGAGGACAAAGCACCCAGTAGAAGTCAAAAGATAAATACAGATGATAAATACAAACTAATGGCATGTCTTCCTTTACAATTTAACATTGCTGTTAACTGAACACAAAGACTTATTTATGGCAGTGTAGGACTCTAATCCTCAGATACATCTGTATTCACCATTAGTACTTTAATCTCAAATTCAAGATGGAGGTTTCAAGCCACACATTTTACTGCTGTTAATTTAGTATAGACTCAATTACTGTCTCTAACTAATGTTACAAAAAGATTTACATCTATGACTTTCATGCCTATGTGCTTCTTACAGTTCCATTCAGGTGTTTACAATGGTCACAAAATTATGGTAATTTCCATACAGTATAAACATCAGGTAAGGTGAAGTCAATTATCACATGAACTTTTATCAAAGTCCTTCAGCTATTTTACAGACAGATTGCTATGAACTGGTGTTATGCTCAATCACACTCAATGGAAGACTTACATTACAATATGAACCAAGAGGGATTCGTATGTGTTTGGGAACACTTTCACATTTCTCATCTTTTAGCTATAAAATATTTTTATGTGAGTTCTCTGTATGACCTACAGATCAGTTTCTACAAAAGATACCCATTATTAGCCATGGACATCTATGGAGCACTTTCTCCTTTGCTGACTCTTCTATTCAGACTAAAATACAAAGGACACACTGGGCTTATTGCTTTGCAGAATAATGTTTTTACTGTGCAGTTCCAGACTCATTAATAATCAGCATTGTTTGAAAGTACCTGACATATACTTTCTGTCTCTGTGACCTCACCTCCCTCAAGAACTACAACTGTCATTTTACCTGCAGTGGCAATGATAGTGATGGTTTTGGGAGCAAAAAATTAAAAAAAAAAAACTTTTTCAGCTGCTAAATAACAAAGATGCTAAAGAGTTTATTGCTAATATCTCCAAATGGACAAAGTGTTTTTTTAAAGTGGCATTGATTTCATGATTCCCCATGGCACCCAGAAAATCAAAGTAAGACATCCATCCAACTTTATCATCTGCTACATAGCAATCTTACTTTAGTATGGTCTACATTATGTTTAGCCTTTGTCTACAACATAAAAATGCTAGGAATTGACTGAAAAAGAAAAACACAGAAATATATTTTAAGAGGACATTGATTACTTTTTGGAGGGAGATAAATATTCCGGATTGAGATCTCATCTTGCTCAATTTTTCCTGAGAGGAATAAATAACTTCATATATAATGTCCATCCTGGTCTCTTTTGATTGATTTTAGTTTGAAGTCTAGTTTGTTGGAAATTAGGATAGCAACACCAGCTGCTTTCTTGGGGCCATTTCATTGAAATTCTTTTTCTAACCATTTAGTCTGAGCTTGTGTTTGTCTTTAGAATTGAAGTGTGTTTCTTGTATGCTGCAGAAGGTTGGCTTTTGTTTTTGTATCCACCATGTTATGGTGTGTCGTTTTTATAGGTGAACTGAGTCCATTGATGTTAAGGGACATTAATGACCACTGATTGTTACTTTCTGTTACTTTTGGTGAGAGTTTGTATTTCTCTCCTTAAGGTTTTTCTTCTCTGGAATTATTGATTGTTTGTGTTTTCAAGGGTTTATCTGGGCTCCTTAAGTTGGAAGTTTCCCTAAAGTGCTTTCTGTAGTGTGAGACTTGTGGATGGAATTGTTTTAACTCATCTTTGTTGTGAAATATCTTGCTTACTCCATCTATTTTGATTAAAAGTTTTGTTAAATATAGTAGTGTGGGTTGGCAGCCATGCTCTATTTTTGTCTGTATTATTTCTGACCAGGATCTTCTTGCTTCCATTTTTTCCATTGAATAGTCTGATGTTATTCTGATATGTCTGCATTTGTAGTTAAGTTTGCCCTTTTACTTTGCAGCTCTTAATATTTTAAATCTTCTGTATGTTTTGTGGCATAGTTATTATATGATGAGCCCATTTTGAGTGGTTTCTAATTTATTTGGTGTTCTCTAAGCTTCTTGTATCTTTATAGGCATTCCCTTCTTTAGGTTTACAAAGTTTTTTCTCCTGCTTCCGGGACAGTGTGCTGTCTGCAGAGTGTGTACCCATGCACTCTGTAGCAGACGGAGATAAACTCTGACTGCCACGGTTGTCCCAGCTGCTGCTGAGGGAATTTGCATGACCACCACCCCTCCTCCAATTGCTCAAACAGAGAAAGACTGAAGGCTGGAAATTCAGTCCCCTGCCCAGAGCAGAGGTAGAGATTGAGCAGACCATTTCCTCAGAAGTGAAAGTAGGCACACAAGCCCGAGTGCCACAGCTCACCAGGAGCCACCTAATCGTGAACCACTAAAGCCATGGGCAGATGCCAGTGAAAAAATTTACATAATAATATAAAGAACATCAAGGTAACTCCAGAAGAAAGTGGCAATCCTGCAAATACAAGACCCGAACTGACCAATGAAGAGGAATCAGAAGGAAACAACACCAAAAATTCCTTTATGATGATCATCAAAGCTCTCAAAGAAGATGTGAAAAATAGCCTTAAAGAAATAGAAGAAAATACAAACAAAAAATTGGAAGAGATGAACAAATCTATGAAAGAAACATGCCAGGAACTAAAAGCTGAAATAGAAGCAATAAAAAGGCACAAAATGAGGCAAGATGGAAATAGAAAATCTGAAGAAAACAGCTGGAACCACAGATACAAGCATAACAATCAGAGTTCAAAGGATGGATGATAGAATCTCTGAAGTGGAAGACTCCGTCGCTCAAATAGATATATCAGTCAAAGAAAATACTAAAACTAAAAAGCCATAACTCAATGCTTTTTCTTAATTGTGCCATAAGATTGAAAGAATTGTAGTCCTGTAGATTCCTTTCACATACCAAAAAGACAAATCACCACCCACAACAGAGACTTGCTCTTTTACATTTTTACCGGCCATAGTCACTGAAAGAGGTTCTTTAGCTCACATTCCAGAGAGAACTCTCACAGTGGCATTGTAGGTTTCAAGATACAAACTGAGTAGATGACTAGAAAAATGAAATTTAAGAATTATGTAAAACACAGGGTTGCTTCCATTTCTATTTATATTTAACATACTCAATGAGACTTTTTGTAGCCACTAATGTATTATAAAATGAACAAAACTATGTAGGAGATCATTGTTTGTGACGATATATATTTGCTAAAACTAATCTGGAATAACAGAGTCAGTCACCGAGCCAAGCCAAGTCAGAATGTGATTACCCACATCTTTAATCCTAGCTTCAGGAATGTGAAAAGAGGAAGTTAAGAGATCTGGACAGAGGAAGAAAAGAGGGCTTCATCTTTTCCCCAATGTCTGGCACTGTGTTTACATTATTTGCTGATTAGAATTTGTACAATATTGATAATCTAAAAAAATGGGTCAATAAATGTTATTGATCTGTAAGAAGAAAGAATTATAGAGAAAGATCTTGGTTTAGAAATCAAATATTCAGCTTATATTCTCATTTATGATTCAATAGGGGAGGATTAATAGGTGTCATGTAATATTTGAAATGAGGCACATACGTTTGGCATTCTCTCTGAAACTTCTTGAAAGGAGACCTTATCCTCTCTGAGAAGTGGATAGAGACAGGATGCCTAGAAGCTGGGGACAAGTAGGAGGAGAGGAAACAAGGGGAATTGTGGTTGGTGTGTAAAATTAGAAAAAAAAAAACTATCTTTAACAACAAACCCTTTAAAATGTGAACATTTAACCTGTAAATAAAGTGTGGTTCTGTGAAGAGCTGGATTGTTTTAGAAGAAGTAGATAGAGAAAATTTTGGAATTTGGGCAAGATATTGGTTTTCAAGACAATGGAATCACAGGCATTGGTTAGATATTCTGTACCTGTCCCTGGTACAAAATAGGCCCCACTGTGCATGCTGTGTGGGACTCATTTGCTCTAAACATGAAGCTACATTTCCCTGACATGGACTTTGTGATTCAATGCCCAGTGCGGAACCATAAATTCTAACTTTGTTATTTCTCCTGAACCAATATTAGGTGTCTCACTGTGCATCATCTAACAAAATCAAGTGACATCATTTCTGAAGCAGTTAACATAAACAGATCGATGAGGCACTCATGGGACCAAAATTTTCCAAAGTGGTATCTTCCCAGTGGCATTAATTTCTACAAAGTTGAGTGATATCATTAAACTAGAGTTGTACTTTCCTCATTTATATATGTCAAATTTCATAACATGGACTATGGATATCAGATAGAGAAACACAGGAAATGGTTTCAAACTATCCTAAATGTGTGAGGAAATAAATGCATACAAAGAAAAGTAATCCTGATTATTGAAGTAACTTTTATTTGTCAATAAGATAAAACTTGATGAGGACACATACCTTTTGATATGCTGAATTGCATGGCATGTGACAATCCAAACTGCCTAGGCTGAGAGCAGAACAATGCCCACATTGATTTTTCTCTTCTTGCTGCTGAACATTCCACTTCAGATAGTAAGTTTAATTCATCCCAGTTGCTTTTGGAGAATGAAGAAGAATGTAGATGATACTGCAGATTGGGTGACATGTGGCTTCGTGCTGTGGACAGAACAGAGGTCAGAGAACCCAAACTATATGAAAAACATTTTTAATGTAGAGTAAGTGCCTTTTTATTATATGTAAATATCAACATGATTATTTCATTGAGGATCAAAAGAATGTTGATTAGAGTGATGCTTAAACACATTTACCCTGTTCTATCAACAGGCACAGAATAAAACTCTGCGATTTTTTGTAAAAAGATAAAGTGCTGTTTTTCTACTTCTAATTAGTCTAGACAGTTTTCTGGGATTTTTTTCTACCAGTTATCCTCTAGCTTGCAAGGGTCAAATCTGAGTGAAAGAGAGACCCGCTACCTTGTTCTATATCATATAGCTGTGCTCTTTATACTTTGCATAGCACAGTAGCAGGTGATGGCTTATATTTAAATAAATCCATTCTCTTTCAATGACTGTTATCCTAAGTAGGTATAAGTAAATGTCTGCAGAGTACAGTCAGTTGATGGACATTCCGTTAATGTATAGGTCGCACTATAATATTGCAAGGCAACTACTTTTTGTGGCAAACATAGAGGCATAGATTTTCCCCTGAGACATTCAGTTAAGGCCTCAAATAATCTACATGTATGGTTGCACTATGCCTTTTTAAAAATGCACAGATAATGGACATACAAAACCTCTCCACTTTAAATTTCATATATGTCCCTGTCTCCATACTTTACTTACATACATGTACAACCACTGGCCTTTTTTTCAAAGTCCCTTTCTTCACTCTACCTTAAGAATAAAGAAGGATTGTTTGCGTTGGAAATGGCAAGTGTGCATCCTTTGTTAAGTGAAGTTTACACTAATAGTGATGACTGTCTATGTTCACTAACTTTTGCATGAGAGACATCTCTCCCATGTGCTACTTGGCAACAGTTAATAATAAAGATTAGTTATTAGTTATTAGTTACCTATTAGTTCATCTTTCCCAATGTTTAATAAGCATTCATTCTCTATGTTTAAGTCATTTATTCTCTGACACATATCATATTTACCTTTTATCATTTTCTTTAAATGATTTTATTAATTATATCTGTTTTTATATGACTTTGGCATTATACACATTTTAATTTTTGAACTGCTAATGGCTGTTTTTAAAGACAACACTTTAGTACAGTAAGCATCTCTAACAGCTCAAGTAATTGATGTTTCTTAGTGTTTAGTTTCCTAGAATTAGTGTTTGATTTTTACAAGTTCTAATCTCAAATTCTTGTTGTGTGTTACTATATGTTCAATGACAATTTTCTGTGTGGTAATAAAAGTATTTTAAAATTATTTTTCTTTAAAATGTATAAATTAATTCCCAATTTCGGTTATAAGGACAAAAAGTTGTACAATTTCTAAGTGGGAAACATTGTATTTATCTCAGAGTTAATTATTCAAAATGTAGATGTATATTTGATGTTTATTGGTCAAATGGTATGAAATGAGTTAGAAGAAAAAGAAGTAATTATTCTCATGAACATATACAAAAATTGGTATTATTCTTTTTAAACTGTCCTGTCATTCATTTTTCTTTAAAAAGAACTTCATGAACTTTTCCATACATTTTACATTTCAGAGACTTTTATTTTCCAAACACATAATACTGGAACATGCAGCTCTCAGTAGGATGCTAGTGTTATCTATTATTGTAACTAGAAATGTATTCAAAAGATGTTTTTATAATAGAAAAATTATGATCATTAGATATACTAAGTGTGAGTGGATGATGTGCCAATGAAAACTTAAAATATGTGAACAATACTGATGATATAAGATGTGCTCTGAAACTCTGTACCCAGAACCGAGAGAAAATGTATTCCTGTGCATTTGAAGCCAGTTTTATGTATAGCTAAGTATCATTCAAAATCATTAAATCCATTCCTTATTTATGACTTAACTAAGCATTAATATTCCATTCCTATTGATAAATATAGATAAACATCTTTACCAAATATATTTGTGGTATTTGTATTTATTTAAAGGAAATACTTTAAAAAGGTTTTATGATCAGAGAAGATAAAACAGAAAACAATGATCAAGATAAGACATTTTAAAAGTATTGCTCACTGATTATAAAGAATTGTATGTACAAGAGCCAAATATTTTCTAGACTATTATGTGTACATCTGATATTTATGTCTTTCATACACAATTCAGTTAATTTTAGAATAAAATAATGTAACTCAATGGTTCATATATCATGTGCGTTTCTCATATTTCTCAATAATTTAAAAATAAACCTAAATTATATTTAGTGTTTGATCAAACCGTATGGCCTTGCCTATAACTTCTGAGCAGGCATTTAAAATCCAGTGATGGATAAAACTCTCTGTAACAGATTCCAAGGATTCATTTCCTGAAGATGGACTCTAGTGAATTTTAAAGATTTTGCAAGCTTCCATCTTTTTATGTCATCTCAACTTCACAACACAGATCATTTAGTTTGATGTTTGTCTATGGTAAAGAATACCACCCAGTACAAGATAGTCTTTTATTGATTACTTATGATGATCTGTAATTCCTTCTACTGTTAATGATCACTGTAACCTTTTACAGAAAAGGAAACCCCAACAAATATGCATTGGCCTTAGCTTTTTCAGTGGATGAAGTCAACAGAAGACCTGATATTTTGCCAAATATGTCTTTAGAAATAGCATATCTATCATTTAATTGTAAGAGCATGTCAAAATTATATGAAGACTTTGAATTGACTACAGCTACTCGACGTCCTGCTAATTATAACTGTGATAATTACAACACATGTTTCCTGGTGTTCTCAGGGCCAACCTGGTCACAATCGATAATAGCTGGGAAAGCCATGGAATTTTTCTATTCTAGCCAGGTAAAATTTTGTGTGGTGGGTTTTCAAGAAATTCTGTCTCTATTGGTGACATTTTTAAAAGCTAAGAAAAGCAATAGAGGGAAGCTGGTCTTACACTTACATCAAACTATGTAGTTCAAGTGTAACTATTCAGAGGTCTTTATGTCCCTTTGTAGTTTCTTTTCTGAAGTAGAGATGAGGAAGGAAGTAACAAATAATGGGTTATTTAAGAACACTTTGCTGATTAACAAGTTGTTAGATGTATATGTTTGATCAGGCTTCTTTCTCTATCATAGGCTATTCAGATTTCCTTTGGACCGTTTCATCCTATCCTGAATGATCAGGAACAATTTCCTTAGATCTATCAGATGGCCCCCAAGGACACGTCTCTAGCCCTGGCAATGATCTCCCTCATAATTCACTTCAGGTGGAACTGGATTGGGCTGACCATCTCAGACAATCATCATGGTACCCAATTTCTCTCATATTTGAGAGGAGAAATGGAAGAAAATACAGTCTGCTTTGCCTTTATAAACATAATTCCAGTTGATAAGAACTTATATATGTCAAGAGCTGAAGTGTATTATAACCAAATCATGACATCATCCACAAATGTTGTTATCATTTATGGTGACACAGACAGTACTCTAGCTTTGAGCTTTAGAAATTGGGAATCTTTAGGCATACAAAAAATATGGATCACAACCTCGGAGTGGGATTTCTCTGCAAGGAAGAGTGACTTCACACTTGACTCATCTTACAGTATTTATTTGCACAACACCAGGCTGAGATTTCTGGTCTTAAAAGTTTTCTTCATATTTTGAGAAATTCCATTACAAATGATTCCTTGGCAAGCCTGGAGTGGATGAATTTTAACTGTGCGGTCTCAGCTTCTAAGCGTAAAACTTTGAAAAATTGCTTATTGAATGCTTCATTGGAATGGCTAATGATACAGTCATTTGATATAATTTTTAGTGATGGTAGTTATAACATATATGATGCTGTGTATATGATAGCCCATTTCTTCCATGAGATGATTATTCAGCCTGATAAGAATGGCATAGAAACTGAATCAAATTGCTTTAAGGTAGTGTGTTTTCTTTGAATGATATTTGGTGTTTTTAATGTCAGAATCTTTTTATTCCTGATACTAGTGTGTTAGGATATATTTACCCAAATATGAATATTTTGAACATTTTTACATTTGAGATCATAAATCTAGATGTTGGAATAAATCTCAAAAGTAAAGGAAGTAGTGTGGGACACACAATTTATCAGTGAAAACCAGTGATCTTTTTTATAGAACACCTGAATATTTTCACCCCTGTTCTAATACTTGAAACATATTAGTTCTTCTACATTAACTTTCTCCTTATTAATATAGATTCATTCATCAGTTGTCAAGTATGTAATAATCTATGGAGTGTGGATTTTACCAAGTGTTAACTGGGTCTGCTCTCACACTAGGCTCTTGATTATAAATAAGAGAAAATGCTATGGTTTTACTCAGTACATACTTGTGTATCCATGTGTGTGAACTAGTGGTTATCACTGTATATGGCTGAATGTTTGTGTGTCTATGTATCTGTGTGTCTATCTATATTGATGTGTGTATATATATATATGTTTCTGTTTGTAGAAATGAGCATAAATTTGTCTTGTGTCAATCATCTTTTCTATGTGTTTATATTTTTGTGAGTATCTTTCTGTGTGTCTTTTTTAGTGCATGTGTCTACATTTGCCTATGTGTCATTTATATGTTTTGGATTTGATTGCAAATATGTATATCTGTGTTTCTTTGTGTATGTCTGTGTGTCTTTGTCTGAATTTGAACATAAATTTGTCTTTATCAATGTTTGTATGTTCATTTTGTATCTGCATATGTCTATAAATTTGTGTGTGTGTGTGTATGTGTGTGTGTGTGTGTTTGCCTGTGTATGCTTACTGTCTGTTTCTGCGACTGTGTATTTGTTTGGGTGTAAAAGTGTGTGTCTGTATAAGCCTCCATACTCATATGTTTGTGTTGGCTTTCATGTGTATGTTTGAAAAAATTGTATGTGATTTTATTATGTATGTATCTCTGTATTAAAGTGAGTCTGCATGTGTGTATTTAATATTTATAATATTAATATATAAAAGTATTAATATTTAATATTTATTTTCAGCATCTGTCTGCATGTATATTTGTGCTTTTGTTTGGTAGTTTTCTCTGAAAGAAAAAATTCAGTAACATGAAGATAATTGCATTAATCCACTTGATTTCCTTGAATTTTTCAACTACACACCTTCAATAAAGTTGCATTTAAGATAAAAAGTAATAAATTTTCTGACTTCAAGAAAGGGCACATACATTATAAAATACTGACTGTTTTTTAGATGAACTCAGTTCTTAAGAAAATCTACTTTAAAAATCATTCTGCGAACAGATTGAATATGAGCCAGAAAGAAAAATTGCAAGCAGAATATGATATTTTCCAGATTTGAAATTTTCCAAATGGTCTCGGACTTAAGGTAAAGATTGGAATTTTTAGTCCATATTTTCCAAATGGACAACAGATCCATTTATATGAAGACATAATAGAGTGGGCTACAGGAAGTAGACAGGTGGGTCTGACTTAACTGCTCTGACTTCCATTACACAGCATTAATAGTAACAGTCTATTTTTTTTTTATTTCTGCTGCTTTGTAACTTAGTAAAATAAGAAAGACATGTTTGTAACCATTTTTGCCTACGTTATTAAGATTGTTTTTACTTTTTGATGTTTTTAAATTTTGTTTAATGTTCTAGACATGCATAGACTGAATTTTTAATCATAATTGGACCCATTTCTGTGTTTTAGTATGAATTTAAAACAGCTTGTTATCATTGCTAAATATTATTTTCAGTAAAGTAAGCAAATATTTTTTTGGTACCATTTTGATTACTACATAGTAATTTTCCTCTTTTCTGTTAAACCTCTGACACTAGTGCTGAATCATTGAGGCTAGTTGTAAATGATGAGTATGTTCAATACATGATAACCATTATTTTATTACATAATTTGTTTTAATCTCTTTTCTAACACATTCTACATTGCCAACATTTTGAAATATACATTAACATAACATTTTATGACCCATTTAGATACTCTAAGAATTATAACCTTGATTTTCTCTCTGTTCGTCTTTGCTTTGGGTATGGGTGTGTTGTTCACACTTATGTTTGTTAACCACTGAAATATGAGCTGTATAGGATGAAAACACTGTAACTTGCTTTCCTGGAAACAGCTTAGTGCAGCAGAGTGCGTACCAGAAACAAACTTGAACAGCAAGCCTGTTCATGAGCAGCAATTATTACTGACATAAGAGACATTTTGTAGGCCTGAAGTAAATCCTGTAAAATAATTAGCTAGCTAGAAGAATTTTTTTTCTCAATATATTTTTCATAATACATTCTGGGGTGTGTTTAATTTTCCATAGCTATGTGAGTGGAGATATTGGGAGTAAAATAATTTGCTTTTGAAAAATTATAAAGGTTATATTCCATCATGAGTCTCATGTATGTCATAAATATAAATTCTGCTATACATGATTTTAAGAAATCCAATTCATATCTCTTAATTACAAAGTGACTTGAAGTTTTAATGAGTCAACTTTACGAAATTAATAATGTTTGTTCTGAAGTTATCTGTTGGGTACCCCAGTTAGTACAAATTCTACAATTAATATTTTTTTCTCAGAATGATAAAGAGACACATTATAAGGAAAAAAACATATCATTTAAGATATAACAACTGCTTATATACACTCATTCAAAATTCAGCAAGGAGATTTTAGTTTTCTCAAACCAACATCTACTGGATCAATAAAGAATGTTAAGAACAGAACCAAATAGTGCTGTACTCATAAACCTATAAATTTCTTTTTTTAAATTATTATCATGAACAAAGAAGTCACACTTTCTATCCTGTATATCCTTATTCAAGGTCCTTTCTCCCTCCCAACACATCAGGTCATTCTCTCTTCTCCACAACTCCTCATCCTCTCATTGGGCAGGTGGCAGGCAATCCGATGGTCCCACTATCCCAATATTGATTAGTTCAGCCTCCACTCCTGGAAGATCCAGTTTTCTCCCCTCAACCTCAAGACTGAGTCAGGCGTTCCTCTAGGGGGAGTGGGATCTAAGGAGTCAGTCCAAGGTGTTTCTGATCCCAAGCTGTTCAGTGGTTGTGGTTCGCAGCATGGGCATGCTTTGCTTTTTTGTTGTTTGTTTGTTTGTTTAGAGTCCACTAATGAGTGAGTACATCCCCTGTTTATATTTCTGGGTTTGTGATACCTCGCTCAGAAGGATATTCTCCAAATCCATCCATTTGCCTGAAAATTTTAGGATATCATTTTTTAGTTACTGTTGAGTAGTACTCCATTTTGTAGATGCACCACAGTTCGTTAATCCATTCTTCAGTTGAGGGACATCTAGGTTTTTCCAGGTTCTTGCTATTACAAATAACGCTACTATGAACATAATAGAGCTAATGTCTTTGGAGTGTGATTGTGCATTTTTAGGGTATACACACAGATGTGGCACTGCTGGGTCCTTGGGGAGATTGATTCTCAGTTTTCTGAGAAACAACCATACTGCATTCCAGAGTGGCTGAACAAGCTTACACTCCCACCAACAATGAAGGAGTGTTCCCCTTGCTCCGCATCCTGTCCAGGATAGGCTGTCCTCTGTGTCTTTTATCTTAACCAATATAACAGATGTCAGGTGGTATCTCAAAGATGTTTTGATTTGCATTTCTCTGATGGCTAAAGATGATGACCACTTTTTCAAGTGCCTTTCAGCCATTCATAATTCTTCTGCTGAGAATTCCCTTTTTAGATCTGAACCCCATTTTTTGATAGGATTATTCACGGTTTGGGGCTCTAGATTCTTGAGTTCTTTATATATCTTAGAGGTCAGTCCTCTATCACTTGTAGGGTTGATGAATATCTTTTCCCATTCTGTAGGCTGTCGTTTTGTCCTATTAACAGTGTCTTTGGCTTTATAGAAGCTTCTTAGCTTCAGAAGATCCCACTTATTGATTGTTGATTTTAGAGTCTATGCCACTGGTTTTATATTTAGAAAATGTTGCTTGCACCAATTCATAGAAGTGTATTTCCTAATTTCTATTCTATCAATTGTAAAGTGGCTGGGTTTATGTTGAGGTGTTTGATCCATTTGGATTTGAGTTTTCTGCAGGGTAATAGGTTTGGATCTATTTGAATTGTTTTACACTCTACCATCCAGCTATGCCAACACCATTTGTTAAAGATACTATCATTTTTCCATTGAATATTTTGGACCTCTTTGTTGAAGATCAGGTGTTCATAAGTTTTTGGGTTAATGTCTGGATCCTCAATTCTTTTCCATTGATCACAAGTCTGTTTTTATGGCAGCACCAGGCTGTTTTTATTACTGTAATAAAATCCTATAATTTTCTATGGGGAAACAAATGTAGAAAATATAAAGACATCAAAGCAACACAATTCCAAATATTGTAGTAATAGGCTTAAATCAGCATATGTTCAATGACTAACAAAAAAAGAATTTAAAGATTATACTGATAATTAGACAGGACACACATCCCCTCCAGGAGAATAAATCAAATCAAAAGATCTTAAATGTACAAAGGAGCTGAGGGAATGTGTGATAGAATCATATAAAAAGTTGTAAAACAATGAAAATCATTCAAAACAAAATATTTAAGGAAATGCCAAAAGAAATTCAATAAAAATGTCTGTGTAAGAAAAACCTCATTAAGAGACTACTTTACTTATTTTTTTATTTTTTCTGGTATTTTTTATTATATTTTATTTTGAGTCTTGTCTTATTTCTTATTTGCTATTATTATTACTTATTTTTTTTCCATAACCACCACTGCTCCCCTTCTGTCCACTTTCTCCAGTCCTCCCCCTACTCCAATCCCCCATAATTCCCCAAGAGAGGGAAGGGTGAGTCAATTTAGTCTGACATATCCAGTTGAGGTTGGTTCTGATATTTTAGTATAAACTGTGTGAACACTTTGACTATAGATACCAAGACTAACAACTTAAAGCTTTATTTTTATTTTCTTTCCTTTCCCTTGGGTTAGGATTTTCTTTTTTTTTTTCTTTATTATTATTATTATTATTAACAAAGAAGTCACACTTTCTATCCTTGTATATCCTTATTCAAGGTCCCTTCCCCCTCCCAACACATCAGATCATTCTCTCTTCTCCACAACTCCCCATACCATCCCTGGGCAGGCAGCAGGTAGTCCCATGATCCCACTGTCCCAATATTGCTTAGTTCAGTCTCCACACCTGGCAGATCCAATTTTCTCCCCCCAATCTGAAGACTGAGTCAGGTGTTCCTCTAGGAGAGTGGGATCCAAAGAGTCAGTAAGAGACTACTTTAAATTAAAGACAGTTGACAAGACTTGAAAAAAAGGCAAAAAATTAGGAAAAAATAAAATTAAGAAAAAGATAAAAATAAAGAAAAATGAATGATATATAAAGCTAAGAGAATACTATTTTTTTCTTTTTCCTTATTTATTTTGTATTTAAGAAAAAACAGTAACATGAATTTAAAATGAGGAAGTTAACAATAACTATAAACAGGATAAGAATCATAAGCATGGCTTATCAAGGGTGCTAATGCAAATAAGATTGCTACACATATATTTACTATGTGTTCAGCTTTCCCTCTGAAATTTTTTTTCCATCCCTGTATAGCCTTATTCAAGGTCTCTTCACCCTCCCACCACATCTTGACATTTATCTTCTCTGCAACTCCCCATCCCCTCCCTGGGCAGGGACCAGACAGTCCTATGGTCCCACTGACCCAATAATGATTGGATCAGTCTCCAATCCTGGCCAAATCCAGTTTTGTCCCCCCTCCCTCAAGAATGAGTCTGGTATTCCTATAGTTGGGGTGGGGTTCGAAGGATCAGTCCAGGATGTTTCTGATCCCAAGCTGTTCAGTGGTTGTGGTTTGCCGCTTGGGCATGTTGGGCTTTTTTTTTCTTGTTTGTTTGTTTAGAGGCCACTAGTGAGTGAGTACATCCCCTGCTTATCTCTCTGGGATTGTGATACCTCGCTCAGGAGAATATTCTCCAAATCCATCCATTTTTCTGCGAATTTTAGGATATCATTTTTTCTTACTGCTGAGTAGTATTCCATTGTGTAGATGTACCACAGTTTGTTAATCCATTCTTCAGTAGAGGGACATCTAGGTTGTTTCCAGGTTCTTGCTATTACAAATAATGCTTCTATGAACATAGTTGAGCTAATACCTTTGGAGTGTGAATGTGCCTCTTTAGGGTATACACCCAGAAGTGGTATTGCTGGGGCTTTGGGGAGATTGATTCTCAGTTTTCTGAGAACTTGTCATATTGTACTCCAAAGTGGCTGAACAAGCTTACACTCCCACCAACTGTGGAGGAGTGTTCCCCTTCCTCTGCATCCTCTCCAGCATAGGCTGTCATCTGTGCCTTTTATCTTAGCCAATCTAACAGGTGTTAGGTGGTATCTCAAAGTTGTTTTGATTTGCATTTCTCTGATGGATAAAGATGAAGAGCACTTTTTCAGGTGCCTTTCAGCCATTCGTAGTTCCTCTGCTGAGAATTCCCTTTTTAAATCTGTACCCCATTTTTTGATAGGGATATTCAGGGTTTTGGGCTCTAAATTCTTGAGCTCTTTATATATCTTAGAGATCAGTCCTCTATCACTTGTAGGGTTGGTGAAAATCTTTTCCCATTCTGTAGGCTGGCGTTTTGTCCTATTGACAGTGTCCTTGGCTTTGCAGAAGCTTCCCAGCTTCAGGAGATCCCACTTATTGATTGTTGGTCTTAGTGCCTGTGC